>ML250780.1:0-20428 GCA_005239495.1 Nicotiana undulata | reverse complement strand
TAATCTAAAAGAACCCCCCCCCCCCAAACCCCTAACTCTCCTCTCACACTCCTCTGTCACGCTTCACCCTCCTCTCCAAATCCTCTTTTCCCTAACCTTAATTCCCCATCGCCGTTGCTTGCCTACTGTCGACTATGGTGGACTATCACCATCCTAAATCCCTAACGGCTCTCCTACGCCGAGGTTTTACTATCTTTGAGGTCCTCAAGGGACCAGGGATCAGTCCACTCACACCTTTGGCATGTTCTTACCAGTCTTAGGCCGCCATGGTCGATTTGAGTGAGATCGTTCTATATTTTTGCCTAAACCTATGGGTTTCTAAGACGATGTCTTCATCTCAGGATTATTTCCTCAAAAACCCTAAGTTTGTTTCTTAACATTTTAGATCTGTACAAATCTGAGGAGGATGGAACTGTTTTCGCTTGTTTCTAAGGAAAAAACTACTTATCTGCCTATTCATGAGAACCTATGTTATTTTCCCTAAAATTGACGTCATTTTGAGTCCTTGACTTGCTGATTGTCTATGGTTATACCTCTGTGTTGATTTCCTTATTTTTCTTACAGCCTGTTATTATTTTTTACCTTCTTCTCTAATTTAGCAATATTATTCATTGATTTTTACTGGTTATTTCCATAATTGAACCCTTTGTGTATTTACCCCTAATTACCTACTCTATACGTCAGTTGTTTGATGTCTTTCCTTAAATAACTACCTGCTCTTTACCGTTGTTGAATTAATCCCTTAACTTTACTAATTTATGCTTGACTGATTCTGTAATTGTCTTTAATTACTGAATAATTGATTGTTTACCTTATTTGTCTAGCTCCCAACTTCTATATATTCCCTCATCTATTCTCATTAACACACGAACACTAGTTCAACAATTCTCTCTTACACTTAAAAGCTTTATGCTCTTTGTTGTTACTTGCTACGTCTATTGAACTAGCGGGATGTAAGCCAAGGCTAGTTATTGCACTACACTTGATCTATATTCTGTGTCCGCTCTCCTTAACTGGTATGTTCTGATTCAATTTCAAGTTCTAAACTCTATGTGTTCTGTTACTGCTTTAGTTCACTGGTTTCCGGTCTTGTTCCTATTTAACATTTGGGTGTTCAATATGTGACTAGCATGCCTAAAGCTTTGTTTCACTTAGCATGTATGAGTTCTGTCCTGTTCAACTTATAATTAATATGTCTAAGAACATGCCTCTTAAATCATTAGCATGACTCAACCTGGACTTACTCCATGGGTGTATGTTTGATTGTTTGTCTGTTTGTTTACACAGTTTCAGGGATTAATATTCTTTGCTAAATTATTTACTACCCCCTGAGTAATTATGATTCTATGTTCAACTCTATCTAGTATAACTATGTTCTCAACTGTCTGTTTTGAAATCCATATGTCTATATCATTAGTTGTTTGACCAATTTCTTAAATCCTATAAACTCCTGGAAAGTTTTGTGTTTCTGTTGTTATATGTTTCACCCTGTGTGTTCTATATGTCCCCAACTCCCCAATACCCCTATGTGAACTTTGTTGTTAGTAGTACTGGACTTGTTTGTTCTGTAGCCAATCAGGCTGCTTGCTGAATTTTCAAAATACTCACACTGCTTTTTCAAGTTGTTTTACTACTAATCAATTCCTTTTCAAAACTTCTTTACCTCTTGAATCAATTCAATATTGTTTCTCCTTCCAAAACTATGTCAAGCACTCTCACTCTCTCTTAAGTCCCTAGGTTCGTCCCCTCCAGTGCGTGACTGCCTTGGGATCCTTTTGAGATCCCTCTGAACTCTGACACACTTGGGGTGGCCCTTCCACACTGCACTTACTCAGTTCATGCTATGAAATTCTAGGTGTGAGCACTGCTTGGGATCCTTGAGGTCCTTAGGGAACTCTAACACACATGGACATGAGATAGGCTATGAAATTCTTGGCATTTGAGGTTATGGAAGGCTTGGTATTCTCAGGATGTATTTGGACCTACTTCAGGCTCCCTATAGTTTAATTTCCTTTTCATTTATGTAATTCATTCATCAATTGGTGTGTAATAATTATTTGTAAACAGATATTGGGGTGGTTAGTGAAAATGGGAGGGTATCTGTATAGTATTGTTGATATTGTTGGGTAGAAATCATGCTTTAGGCTTTACATTATGTGTATTTTGCATTAGAATTCATGACTTAGGATCAATGTTTTCAACCAAATCATGCCGAACATGCATTCCATATCTTATCCTTAGGCTTCATATCTACTGCTTCAGCATATTACATGTCATCAATCCATGCCTTAATGTTGCACAAGTATTCTCACTTAGAAATCCTGCTATTTGGTTAATAAATAACCTCAACAAAAGTATGTCCTTCCTGTGTGCATTTAGATACCATGTTCTAAGGGATTCTTTTTGCATTTGTTTAAACACGCCTAGTTTAATTACAATAAATCACTGATCCACGAAAAGGCATAAAAACAGTCTCACATATAGATTTCCTTTCTGAATAAAACTGGTATCAATCCTTTCACTCTCAGACTCGTATCACCTAGAGCAACATTTTTTTTAATGTTAAATAACTTCCAAATTGCTCAAAATGTCCTGTGATTATAATTACATACCACGCCTAGGCAAACCTTAGGTAACTAATCTTTATAAAATTGGAAACTGCTTTGATCGTGTTTCTGCTTAAGGTCTCACAAGTTTTAAAATCAGTAGGCAAACTGATTAAGATCCTGTCGTTAAGTGTATGATACATTCCTGCATATTTCTATGTATTGGTGTTCACTTATATATCCTGTCTTAGGACCATTTTCTAATAAAACTACTTTTGTCTGTGTTTGAGACGTGGTGTTTAGGTGCATTAAATGTGGAGGTAAACATGAGCATCTTAACTATTTCTTTCATTTATCTGCTAGTCCTAATTGTTATTTACTTGTCGCCTATAATTTTCCCATTATAAAACCTTAGGGGTTTGTCTAGAACTCTCCATATTTAGAGGCCATAAACTCCTCCGGGACCACAAGGAAGGGACGGGTAACAACACGCTTAGAGCTCGTTAAATTAAATTCGCTTAATAACCTCTAAGGGGTGGGATAATGGATAGGTAAGGATATGATGACATGTGCACTAATGCAACGTGTAGCCCCTCATTGAGGAGTGATTATCGGGCATTGAACAGATGTAATCCTATAGGATAAAAAATCTAGGACTTCCCTTATCTTCTCATACATGTATGCTATCAAAAACTGAGGTTCTATTCACATATGCCTGCCTAGACTGCTAATATGCAGAGACCTTTATTTGTCACATATGTGTGCTTAGACTGTCTATTTTCTACTTGATCAATTCATAAAGTAATTTTGGCCGGGACCCATAGTTGTGGACTTTTAGGGGTGCTTAACACCTTCCCCTTGGAGTAATTTCAAGCCCTTACTCAATCTCTGGTTATACAATTAGTGTATAAGTGATCCGTAGTAGGTGCCCTAACGCACCTTCATTCGTTAGGTGGCGACTCTTCAAATTCCTTATATCCATCTTCCCAAAAGGAAATGAGATGTCCCAATAATGTCGACAACCATGACCAATCCGAAAGGAGAGGAAAAAGGGGGGCGCGATAGCATGGCGACTCTGCTGGGGATTTTAGGCTTTTACCATTTCAAACCGCTTTGTCAATTTGTGCCTTTACTTTGTTAACACCTGCACCCTTTCCCTTTCCCATTTATGTGCAATTAGATATTTATTTTCCAAGTATTTATTTTTCCTAACGAAACTAACATGTTTCTTTGTTTCCCTTTG
This sequence comes from Nicotiana undulata, assembly GCA_005239495.1. NCBI lineage: Eukaryota > Viridiplantae > Streptophyta > Magnoliopsida > Solanales > Solanaceae > Nicotiana > Nicotiana undulata. Next base: position 16,639 of record ML250780.1, on the reverse strand, counting down.
TAACTGCTTTTAATTATAACTGTTGTATTTACCACTTTCATAATGTGCAAATACATGACAACATGTTGTTTATTGCTTATTATTGTTGCATAATCATGCTCAACATCATATTCCACTCGTGCCTATATAAATCCTATAGAAACGCTTGACGAGTGGTTGCACTCTTCCTATTTATAGTACACCCTAAATTTGAAAAGGCTTATTTGCGGTAAAACCAATCGATCAGTGGGGCAATCGATAGTTCTGTGCCTTCCCCCTCGAGTTGTCCGCTCGAGGGTACCGGTCTAGATCCCCATAGAAACCTTACTCTTGTTATATTGTGCACGCATCATGGTCAAACTTAGCCAGGTTAATGTGTCATCCGCACAATAACCCTTTAAGACAGCCTTATCCAAATTCCATCGAGGTTTTCATAATCCCAACGGACACGATCATGTTCTCTGGATTAATTTTGAGAACTAAATGTCTATATGCTAATCATAAGAGTATAAATAGTCGTGTCTGATGGGGGTAAGGGCCTAACCATTTCTTGTCTTGCAGAAAATGAGGCACGAGGTCCCTAGATTCGGTATGGTCAGCAATATCCCGCCAATGCTCCTGAACTAGTGGGAACACCTTTCCTCTAGTGATAAGAAACACATAAAGAAGTACCTGGGCAATTTACCATCTCTCATGGACATCCAACCAAACATTATGTTGATTTAGGCCGCTACTTTGTTTTGGGATAGTGAAAGAGTCGTATTCTGCTTTGGAAATATTTAAATGACACCGCTCCTTGAAGAAATAGGAAGACTAGCTGGGTTAGCTTGGGAAAGCCCTGGGTTGTTAGTACCTGAGAACCGCACAGGAAAAGGTTTTCTGAAAATTATGGGGTTGAAGAAAAACGCTGAACTGGAATGTCTGAAACAATCTTACATACCATTTGAATACTTATATGAAAGATACAGTCACAACAAATCATACCGTACTCATCATGACGAGTTTTCCATCACATCTCTGGGACATATTCACCGTAGGGTATCCGTGTTCATTGCGTGCTTTCTGGGCTTGATAGTGTTCCTGATGAAGAGGGAGAGGATTCATACTAGGTTAGCCATGGTAACCCCGCCCTTAATGGAAGGGATCAATGGGAAAACCTTAAGCATTGTCCCTATGATCCTAGTTGATATTTACCGAGCCTTGGAGCATTGCCAAAGAGGAGCTAAACATTTTGAGGGTTGCAACTTGTTGCTGCAGCTATGGCTTTTAGAACATCTTCAATATGTCCAATATCACCAAGAACTTCCGGGAAGGGCTTGGAATTACCACATTGCTTTCCATCACCCCATGCGGATGACATAAATTCTAGACAGATTTGCTCAGCCGGAGATTGCCAAAGAGTGGGTGGAATTCTTTGATAATCTAACTGAGGAACAAGTACAATGGATGTTCGAGTGGTTCCCAACGGACGAATTAATCATCAGGTCTAGGGATGCACCGCACTTAGGGCTGATCGGGTTGAGAGGTATATATCCTTACGTTCCTCTCCGAGTCATAAGACAGGCAGGAAGAAAGCAAGTTGTGCCGAGAGTTGATAAGATGAGTCACCTCAGAGCGAATTTCCAGGATGACGACGTCCTCTACAAGTGCCAAGCCCAACACATGTGGCATTGCAAAATCATCATGGAGAAGAATACTATTGAACCAGACAGGTAATTAGCTGAGGCATGGTTGGAGGACGACTTGGTCGGGCTAGTGAGTCCAGGAATTAGCTGAGGCAACAGAATAATAGATGAAAATGCTGAGGCTCAGGTCAAGTACAACCGGCTGCACAAAAGGATCCACGATTCTGAGAATGAGCATCGGGAGATACATGAAACCAACAAAGGGCTGATCGATGAGTGGAAAGAGATCCCTATCCTTTCCAACAAGAAGCCGGAATACTTGGAGTGAGGTATAGTGAAGCTGGAAGGAAAAATCATCAAAAGGGTAGAGGATTGCTAGAACACCGAGGGGAATGAAGGAGCACACCTGGCTAGGGAATACCTACTGATGGGACTGCGCTAGCTGGGAAATTTTTTTGATGGAATCAAGAATATCGAATCCGGGGAAGGTTCGTTTGGGACCAAATAGGCTAGATTTACCTTTTTGCTGCCATAAATGTAATAAGGTCGAGTGCCATTAGTGAATTATTTCCTATTTGTTATTTTAGTATCGTTTTGGGATTCGTCTATTTACATTAATGAAATGAGGAATTTTGGAATATAAGTTCTCCAAAGCAACTTGTCTCTAGGCCTACCTCGGGCACAACGAGGCTCCCAATTAGTACACGCATTTACATCCCTGCAATATGTGTTTAAATACTGCCAATATTTCTCATAATCCTCACTGACTTGGCTACCTTTTGTTTTTTTTTATTTTCTTTTGATTATTCCCCTTCCCCAAAGGCTGGTTCATGCATTCTGGCATCATCAGCATACCATACAAGATCCAGGGGCCCTCCACCTTCTCCTCCTCCTAGTCCACCTAAAGGCAAAGGCAAAGGCAAGATGGAAGACTTGAGTAACATCAGAAAAGAGAACACAACACCAGTTGAATATAGAGAATCTTCAGACAGTCGGGGTACTCAGATCCAGAATGATGCTGTGTCACAACTTGAACAAAGGCTATTGAAACTGCAAAGGTAACTTGAACATGTTCGAAACCTAGTGAACTTATCCTTCTCACTTAGTGTTCCGGATGTCAGCCACCTGGACACTCAAAACCCCGCACAACCTCAGAATACACCTAACAAATAGAATCCTCCTGCAACCCACCACTATACAACTCCACCAAAAAATCAAGCCATCCCACCAGAATACCAACAAAACACTTGCCACACTCCTCAAACCACTCCACCAATCATTCATGAACCACAAAATTCAACCAACGACCACCTCTATGCGCAGGAACCAAGCCACCAGAATAACCCCATACACGTGGAGACTCTACCTCATTCCACCAACCCATCTCTTACACACTGGAACCCAGTGAGAAGGAGATTCTTATCAAGAATTTGGCTGAAGAACTCAAGAAATTAACTAGCCGAGTTCAAGGCGTGGAAGGAGGTAAGGGAATCGAATGGTTGAATTATGAAGATCTCTGTATACAGCCTGATGTGGAACTGCTAGAGGGTTACAAACCTCCCAAGTTCGGGATGTTCGACGGTACTGGTGATCCTATTGTCCATCTGAGGACCTATTGTGACAAATTGGTTGGAATTGGAAAAGACAAGAAGATCTGAATGAAGTTGTTCATGAGAAGCCTTACAGGGGATGCTTTGTCTTGGTACATCAGCCAGGACCCCAAGAAATAGTCCAGTTGGGTGAATATGGCAAAGTATTTCATGGACCGATTCAGATTCAACAAGAAAAATGCACCAGACGTATTCTACATTCAGAATCTCAAGAAGAAATCCACTGAAACCTTTCGCGAGTATGCCACTTGTTGGATGTCTGAAGAAGATAAGGTCAGGACTACACTAGACGAAGAGCAAATGAACAAATTCTTCGTCAGGGCACAGGACCCGCAATATTATGAAAGACTGATGGTGATTGAAAATCACAAATTCTCCGAAATCATCAAGCTTGGGGAAAGAATTGAAGAAGGTATCAAGAGTGGAATGGTCACTAATTTTGAGGCACTGCAGGCCACCAATAAAGCCTTGCAATCCGGTGGCATATCTAAGAAGAAAGATGTAGGGGCAGTAATGGTTGTACAGGGATCCAAATCTCCATTGGTATACCGAACCTCCCCACTCACATACCAAGCACCTCCACCTACTTATCAATCATCTCCTATGCCTACATATCAATCACCACCTATACCCACATACCAACCCACATCTCCCAGATATTCCAACCCAGCTACTGCCTACCATACATATAACTCCCAACCGTCTCACTTCCAATCACCTCCAGCTCGCAAAAATATCCCAAGACCTCGACCAAACTTCGATCGCTGATCGCCCAAACAATATACCGCCATTGCCGAGCCTATTGATCAGCTATATGAAAGGCTGAAAGCTTCTGGTTATGTCACCTTCATCCCTGCTGTAGCCACAGATAATCCATCCCAATAGGTCAATCTGAACAAAACCTGTGCATACCATTCCAGCATGAAGGAACATACACTTGATGAATGCCGCTAGTTGAAGGATAAAATCCAGTCTCTGATTGATAATAAAATCATCTAGGAAAATAAGGCTACTCCCAATGTCAGCAATAACCCTCCCCCATATCACATGGGTGGAGGCATCAATGTGATAGAGGTAGAGGAAGAACAGGACTCAGAGGGGTCAATTGGGTTGATAAAAGAAGGTGACGACCCCAAGAAACCAGCAGTTACTCTCAACCCCATTATAGTACATATTCAGCCATCAGGGGAGGATGAAGCAAACCCAACAGTCCCATTCAAGTTCGAAGTAGCACCACCTGCAGACACGCTTGTGCCATTCGAGGTTGAAGTAATTCCACCTGCCAAAATACCAACTCCATTTGAAGTAAGGGTAGCAACGCCCATTAAAGTGACGGTGTCCACTACACCGCCTTTTGATAATAAGATTGTGCCTTGGGATTACGTAGCTAAAGCAAGAAAGAAGGGTAAGACCAATATAGAAGAGGCTCGTGTCGCGTAGGGGATGACTAGGACTAGAACGGTCTACACACCTGAGCACTTGGGAGAATCCCGCAAGCAGGCTTCCAACAGACCTCCTGTCATTGAAACAGGTCCAGAAGACCTCTGGAGGAAAGTGCAAGCCCGAGAGTTTTCAGTCATAGATCACCTAAACAAGACTCCAGCCTAGATATCCATCTTATTAGTACTGCAAAATTCGGAAGCACATAGAAGTGCTCTGATGAAGGTGCTAAATGAAGCTTATGTTCCTAATAACATCACCAGTGGAGAAATGGCCAACATACTGGGGCAGGTATTAGAAAGCCACAAGATTACTTTCCACGAGAACGAACTACCGCCTGAAGGGTTAAGTCACAACAAGGCACTGCACATCACCGTAAAATGTGAGGATTATTTCATTACTAGGGTTCTGGTCGACGGAGGATCCATCCTCAACATTTGCCCGTTGACAACACTCAAGAGATTGGGCAAGGGATTGTACGAGATACGAGAAGAGTCCATGAATGTGAAAGCTTTCGACGGGTCCGAGAGAGCCACCATTGGAGATATCAACCTTTGTCTGCAGATGGGGCCTATGTGGTTTGAGGTCGAATATCAGGTGTTCGACATATTCGCGTCCTACAATCTGTTATTAGGACGACCATGGATACATGCTGGCATCAACCTTGCATCAGGAAGTGAAATTTGAAACTCCAGAAGGTAATCATTCACGGAGATGGGAGCAACCCTATATAAAACTGCCAGACAATCCCGGTAATTGAGGGAAGATGAAGATTTGCTGGAGAAACCTGCCACCACATCGAGCGGGTCAACGCAATAGACAAGCATAAGTGGTGGGATAGTAAGATTGAAAGTATACTGAATTGGAGCGGATACGAGCCTGGAAAAGGACTAGGCAAGAATCTTCAGGGAATCTCCAAACCGATACAGTTAAAACGCCACGGCACTACATTTGGTCTGGGCTATCAGTACACTTGGCAGTAGTATAAAGATTGGTTGCCACCATGAGACGGTCCTTACTATCCATTGGAACAGCCCATACCGCATTTGCAACAGACTTTCCAACAAGCCGACGTCATATGGGGATCAGAGGAGGAGGAATCGTTAGCAGCCTTAAAGAATCTATTCCTGGAAGATGAGGATATGGACTGTTGTGTCATTGTTGCGGAGGAGGAGAAGGAGGAGGAAGGCCCTACCATTCAAGCTGTGAGCAAGGGATCATTCTTGAGAAACTGGACTGTCATACCATCCAGGGCCCGACGAGTCCTGGGGTAGCAAGGTTGAACGAGCACTATCTATTTTTTCTAAAGAATTCCTATTCGCATTTTTCTGTTTTAAATAAAATCTCCAGTGTTCCGAAAACGTTTGTTTATGTTATTGAAAATCTCTTTATGTTTCAATGAATCAATATTTATTATTATCGTTTTCTCTCATAATTTTATCTATACAACATTACTATTTCCTGTCTTGATGAACCAATGACAGTGACATGCAATGAGACAACGCAACAAAAGGACAGTGATCCGGAAGAAGAAGAAGATATCATACCCGAGGAATTCATTAGAGAGGTAGAGGACTTTGAGTACAGGCCTAAGTCCAATCTGGACGAAACTGAGGTAGTCAACCTGGGAAATTCAGAAACTGTCAAAGAAACTCGCATCATCATCCATTTGTCACCGTCAGAGAAGGAAGAATACACACAATTCTTGAAAGAGTATGAAGACATATTTGCATGGTCTTACGACGACATGACCGGGCTAAGTACATCCATTGTGGCTCACAAGTTGCCAACCAATCCAATGTGCCCTCCAGTAAAGCAGAAACTCCAAAAGTTCAAGCCTGAAATGAGTCTGAAAATCAAGGAAGAGGTCACCAAACAAATCAACGCCAAGGTCCTCAGGGATGTTGAATACCCAACATGGTTAGCCAACATCGTGTCAGTGCCTAAGAAGGATGGAAAGGTTAGGGTTTTTGTCGACTATCGGGTTCTCAACCGAGCCAGTCCAAAGGATGATTTCCCCCTTCCAAACATACACATCCTGATTGACAATTGTGCCAAACATGAACTCTAGTCATTTGTGGATTGTTTCGCCGGTTACAATCAGATCTAGATGGACGAAAAGGATGCTGAGAAAACGGCTTTCATTAAGCCTTGGGGAGTATACTGTTATAAGATGATGCCATTCGGCATAAAGAATGCTGGGGCCACTTACATGAGGGCTATGACCACCATTTTCCATGACATGATACATAAAGAGATCAAGGTGTATGTGGACGATGTCATCATCAAGTCCAAGAAAGCCACAGATCATATAGCTGATTTGAGGAAGTTCTTCAACAGACTGCGAAAATACAACTTGAATTTAAATAACCCAAAATGCGCATTCGGGGTTCCTGCCAAAAAATTACTTGTGTTCATCGTCAGCCGTCGAGGAATAAAACTAGATCCGTCAAAAGTCAAAGCCATCTAGGAGCTTCCACCACCAAAGAACAAGAAGAATGTAATGAACTTTATGAGACGACTAAACTACATCAGCCGATTCATAGCCCAGTCCACAGTCATATGTGAATTAATCTTCAAGATATTAAAGAAGAATGCTACAACCAAATGGACCAAGGATTGTCAAAAAGCCTTCGACACAATCAAGGAGTACTTATCAACACCACCAGTTTTGGTCCCGTCAGAGCCAGGTAGACCCATGTTACTCTACCTTGCGGTATTAGATGGAGCTTTCGGCTGTGTTCTGGAGCAGCACGATGAGACAGGAAGGGAGGAATAGGCTATATAATATTTGAGTAAGAAGTTCACTCCATATGAGGCACAATATTCTCTACCGGAACGTACCTTTTGTGCCTTAACCTGGGTAGCTCAGAAGCTGAGGCACTACTTCTGTGCTTACACTATATACATCAGATCGAGGATGGATCCCTTGAAGTATATCTTTCAGAATCCCATGCCCACTGGCAAGATGACTAAATGGAAAATCCTTCTAAGTGAGGTTGTTATCGTCTATGTGACCCAGAAAGTGGTCAAGGGACAAGCAGTGGCAGATCATCTTGCTGAGAACCCTATGGACGGAGAATACGAACCACTGAAAATGTATTTTCTCGATGAAGAAGTTTTGTTCATAGGAGAAGACATTGCAGAACCCTATGAAGGTTGGAGAATGTTCTTTGACAGAGCAAAAATTTTTAAAGGAGTCGGCATTGAAGCTGTTTTAGTATCAGAAACTGGCCAACATTATCCAGTATCTGCTAAACTCAGATTTTCCTGCACCAACAACATGGCAGAGTACGAAGCTTGTATACTAGGACTCAACATGGTCATTGACATGAATATTCAGGAGTTGCTGGTTATCGGCGATTCTGATTTGCTTATACACCAAGTACAAGGAGAATGGGCTACAAGAATTCCAAGATACTACCATATATACACCATGTGCAGGAACTGAGAAAAAGGTTCACAAAGACAGAATTTCGGCACGTCCCCAGAATTCAGAACGAGTTTGCTGATGCATTGGCTACTTTATCATCCATGATACAACATCTAGATAAGAACTTCATTTATCCCATTCCGGTAAAGATCCATAGCCAGCCGGCATATTGCGCCCATGTCGAAGAAGTAGATGGAAAACCTTGGTTCCACGACATCAAGGAATACTTAACAAATGGAGAGTACCCGGAGCATGCAAGTCATACCCAAAAACGTACGCTCTGGATGTTGTCCAATAGTTTCTTTCACAGCGCAGGAAAGCTTCTAAACTACTTGAAGAAATACATGTTGGGACCTGCGACCCACATATGAATGGTTTTGTCTTGGCCAAGAATATACTCAGAGCTGGTTATTTCTGGATGACCATGGAAATGGACTGCATCCAGTATGTTCGAAAATGCTACCAATGTCAGGTACATGCAGATATGATAAAGATACCCCCAAACGAGCTCAATGCAACAAGCTCACCTTGGTCGTTCGCCGCCTGAGGAATGGACGTCATCGGTCCAATCAAGCCCACCGACTCAAATTGGCACAAGTTCATCTTGGTACCTATTGATTACTTCACCAAATGGGTCGAAGCATCATCTTACAAAGCAGTGACTAAGAAAGTCGTGGCAGACTTTGTCCGCGATCGTATTGTTTGTCAATTCGAAGTTCCAGAGTCGATCATCACCAACAATGCTTCCAATCTCAACAGTGACCTAATGAAGGCCATGTGCGAGACTTTCAAAATTAATCACAAGAATTCTACATCCTATAAACCTCAGATGAATGGAGTTGTAGAAGCCGCCAACAAGAACATCAAGAAGCTATTGAGAAAGATGGTATAAAATCACAAACAGTTGCACGAAAAGCTATCATTTGACTTACTGGGATACCATACCACAGTCCGCACATCAACCAGGGCAACTCCTTGCTTACTGGTTTATGGTACGGAAGCTGTTATTCATGCCGAAGTGGAGATTCCTTCCTTAAGAATCATACATGAAACAGAGCTCAGCGACGCAGAATGGATAAGGAGCCGTTATGAGCAACTATGCCTCATAGATGGGAAAAGAATGAATGTAGTATGTCACAGACAACTCTACCAGAACAGAATGTCCAGATCCTTCAACAAAAGAGCCAAGCCTAGACAGTTCACACCGGGGCAGCTGGTGTTCAAGAAGATCTGTCCGCATCAAGATGAAGCTAGAGGGAAATTCTCTCCTAACTGGCAAGGTCCGTATCTAGTTCACCGAGTACTGACAGAAGGAGCTCTCATACTTGCAGAAATGGACGGAGAAGTCTGGCCAAAACTGATCAACTCAGATGCAGTCAAACGATACTATGTGTAACTCTTTATGCTTTTCTCAAATGATGTAAATTGAACTACGCCTGACCTGATTCCCGTTTAATAGGGGATACATAGGCAGCCCTATGGGTTCGGTCACAAATCAATAAAAAATCTCATTTCTCCCCGCAATTGGAAACCGGGGCAGCATTTTGAGGAGGACCCTTAAAATTCCGAAGCAAGTTCAGCCGATCACAGCACGTACAACAGTTAGAGATGCCAGTCCATCTAACTGGGGAAATTTGTTGAGGAGGATCCTCAAAATTCCATAGCATAAGAGGTTGCAGTGTCTCGGATCTTGTCACGGTCGTTGGTTCATCTAAAAAATTTAAAATACATTTTTTTACCATGTTTCTGCAAAACTATGCATACTTTCTTAAAAAATAGCTCCGTTTAGCAAACGTTACCCCGATGATTTGAACATTATCTTGAGACCAAGTAAAGCAAGGTGAGAAAGTCGACGGAGGCACGAACCGACCTCCCCCCTTTATAGAACTCACAATTTTTCTTTGGATGCAGGAACAAAGAATATACGTGCCTTGAAGTCACATTTTTTCACCAAAATCCCAATATAAAAATCTGCTACCAGCTAAGAAATTCTGCTACTATCTGCTATTTATTCTATTTTTCTGCACAAGGCTAATCGCTGCCTTCCCCCTGCATAAGGCCAATCTCTTCCTTCCCTTTGCATAAGGCTAATCTATGCCTTCATCTGCATAAGGCTAAACTTTTCCTCCAGTTGCATAAGGCTAATCGATGCCTTCACATCTGCATAAGGCTAATCTCTGCCTTCCCTCTGCATAAGGATAATCATTACGTTTCTTTGCATAAGGCTAATCGCTTCCTTCATTTGCACAAGGCTAATCTCTGCCTTCATTTGCATTAGGCTAATCTCTGCCTTCCCCTTGCGTGAGGCTAAGCCCTTCCTCCACATCTACATAAGGCTAATCTCTGCCTTCCATTTGCATAAGGCTAATCTTTGCCTTCATTTTCATGAGACTAAGCTCTATCTCCATACTTGCATGAGGCTAAGCTCTGCCTCCAATCTACATTCTTTCGCCAAGACTAAGTGCTGTCTCTCTGGAATAATCTACTTTGCTCCTGTTTTGGGCTAAGCTCTGCCCTCCATTTCACAAGACTAAGCCTTTTCTTGTTGACATCTTATTATTGCACCTCATGGGCTGAAATATTGCCACCTTGTCCAAAGTCGCCATAGTCTAAAGGCATCATCCTCATAGCCGGAAGACACCATGTCATGGCCTGAGGACCTTTCAAAATTTCTATATCATTATTCAAAGGCGTCAAAGTTCGGAGGCACCATCTTCATGACCCGAGAACATCATTTCATGGCCTACGAATCCCTTACTAAACAATTCATGGCCCAGGACATCATGGTCTAAGGTAGACATCCTCAACCATCCGAAGACAACTTTCATAGTCCAAAGGTAACCTGCATCATGTTTAAATTTCCGCAGAGTACATGCTTGTAGTACCTCTCTATTTTGCAGGTAACCTGGCAAGCAACTGTTATCCCAGCAGGAGCGATCCTGCTCCAGTTCATTCAACTGTATCAAACCTAACCTCTCTCGTGAACCATTCATTCACCTATCCCTAGATGTTGCGTCCGTTCTTGCGATGAATTCACCGAAATATTTTGCCGATGAATCCAGAACTACACACGACATGATTCCTATAAAACCAAGGATATGTAGGCAACTCAGGAGCCAGAGTGCGACCTAAATCCCTCAAACTGTTTCGCTCGGTCAAAATTGGCCATCATGGTTTTACCCGACAACTCTTTCATCCTTCCCGGGTAAAGAGACGCAGCTGTTGATACCTAAATTTTCCTAAAAAATAATTTTAAATTGCATATATGCCTTCAAAATCATGCATTTACTTTAATTGGTATTTTTCCACAATTTTTCTACATTTTTTATTAATTTGTTTAGCATTTTATTTCTAATAAATAATTACAAAATTGCATCACAAATGATTTCTAAGACATTTCTTGATTTAATCCATTATTTATGGTCCTATTAACTCCAAATTATTCCATGAATATCCAATTTGATACTTTTTTTCTACAATTGCAATAACATTGCAATTATAACACATATATAATTTTCGTATCATTTTTACCAGAAAATTATTTCTTTATATTTTTCAATGATAAATAACCATTGTCAAAACATATATATGCATGATATTATTTTTTTATAATTAGTAATTATTTTACAAATTAGTTTAATTAATGTGCTTGGTTATTTATCAAATGGCCTTATTTTATTTCAATTATAGCCTACATAACCAGTCTAAATGCCTAATTAATTAGCCCAATGCACCAAGGCCCAAACTTCTACCCAAACCCGGCCTAGGTCTTAATGAATCTTTGTCGTTGATCATATTTTATCAACGTCCCGGATTAATTATTTCCTAAATTAATCTAAATGACCCCCCCCCCCCAAACCCCTCACTCTCCTCTCACACTCCGCTGTCACCCTTCACCCTCCTTTCCAAATCCTCTCTTCCCTAACCTTAATTCCCCCTCGCCGTTGCTTGCCTACTGTCGACTATGGTGGATTATCACCATCCTAAATCCCTAACGGCTCTCCTACGTCAAGGTTTTACTATCTTTGAGGTCCTCAAGGGACCAGGGATCAGTCCACTCACACCTTTGGCATGTTCTTACCAGTCTCAGGCCGCCATGGCTCGATTTGAGTGAGATCGTTCTATTTTTTTCCTAAACCTATGGTTTTCTAAGCCGAAGTCTTCATCTCTGGGTTATTTCCTCAAAAACCCTAAGTTTGTTTCTTAACATTTTAGATCTGTACAAATCTGAGGATGATGGAACTGTTTTCGCTTGTTTCTAAGGAAAAAACTACCGATTTTCAAACGACTTTTCATTTTTTCCTAACTAGGGTTTCTGAAAAATCTTTTCTTCACAAAACGATTTTGGATTTTTAAGTGCTTATTTTTCTAACTTTTGCACTATGTGAAGTTCGTCTTTGATTATTTGCTATATGATTCTGCTATGTGTTTGACTCTCATGAATACTCCTTCGTTTAATTGGAATATTTTTGTGAGTTTACCCTAATATGTCCTATTAGGGTTCCAGATTTGATTCTTTATGTTTATACTCGACTTATCTTCCTATTCATGAGAACCTATGTTATTTTCCCAAAAATTGACGTCATTTTGAGTCCTTGACTCACTAATTTGCTGTGGTTATACCTCAGTGTTGATTTCCTCAATGATTTCCATAACTGTTTTACAGCCTGTTATTATTTCTTACCTTGTTCTCTGATTTAGCTGTATTATTCACTGATTCTTACTGGTTATTTCCTTAATTGAACTTTTTGTGTATTTACCCCTAATTACCTACTCTATACTTCAGTTGTTTGATGTCTTTCCTTATTTAACTACTTGCTCTTTACCGTTGGTGAATTGCTCCGTTAATTAAGGGAATACATTACTGATTTATGCTTGAATGATTCTCTAATTGTCCCTAATTACTGAACAATTAAATGTTTACCTTATTTGTCTAGCTCCCAACTGCTATATATTCCCTCCTGTATTATAACTAACACACGAACACTAGTTCAATAATTCTCTCTTACACTTAAAAGCTTTCTGCTCTTTCTTGTTACTTGCTACTTCTATTGAACTAGCGGGTTGTAAGCCAAGGCTAGTTATTGCACTACACTTGCTCTATATTTTGTGTCCGCTCTCCTTAACTTGTATGTTCTGATTCAATTTCAAGTTCTAAACTCTATGTGTTCTGTTACTGCTTTAGTTAACTGATTTCTAGTCTTGTTCCTGTTTATCATTTGGCTGTTCAATATGTGACTAGCATGCCTAAATCTTTGTTTCATTTAGCATTTATGAGTCCGGTCCTGTTCAATTTATAATTAATATTTCTAAGAACCTACCTCTTACCTCTTTAGCATGTCTCAATCTGGCCTTACTCCATGTGTGTATGTTTTATTGTTTGTCTGTTTGTTTACTGAGTTTCTGGTATTAATCTGCTTTGCTAAATTATTTACTACCCCTTGAGTAATTCTGATTCTATGTTCAACTCTGTCTAGTATAACTATTTTCTCAACTGTCTGTTTTGAAATCCATATGTCTGTATCATTAGTTGTATGACCAATTCCTTAAATCCTGTAAACTCCTAGAAAGTTCTCTGTTTCTGTTGTTATATGTTTCACCCTGTGTGCTATATATGTCCCCAATTCCCCAATACCCATGTGTGAACTTTATTGTTAGTAGTACTGGACTTGTTTTCTCTGTAGCCAATCAGGTTGTGTAACGACCAAGCCGATCGTTTTGTGTGTTGGGACTCCGTTCCTGTGAATGACTCTTTCTATAGCGACTACTCGTGCCTTATGACTTGTGTGGGCAGGTAGTTCGAGATTCAGAAGTGATTTGGCCAGTTCAGGAACACTTGGTTCCTGAAGGCTAGCCTATTTGGCTAATTTTTGTTCCAAGCAGCATTTTGAGCAAACGACCTCAGAATCGAGTTCTGATAGCTCCAGCAGCTCCGGATGATGATTTCGAACTTGGGAGTCTGTTCGCCTCGGGTTTCTGATGACCCAGGAGTATTTCGGAACCTGAATTGGAATTCAGCCTGGAATTGGACCTCGTGATATCATGGTCCGAATGGAATTCCGGAACTGGAAATAGTTATGTATAGTCATTTATGACTTGTCTGCAAAATTTGGGGTCATTCCGAGCAGTATAGACCCATTCGGCGTATTTATGAGCCATTTGATTTTTTCTTGAAATTCTAAGTTTGATCTAAGGGGTTTTGGAGAGTGATTCTTGGTTCGAATGATGTTTTTATTGTTCTTGGAGCTCGAGCAAGTCCGTCATGTGATTTGGGACTTGTTGGTATAATTTGTCGAGGGCTTGGGTGGGCCTAGGGGTCTCCCGGACCCAGATCGGGGTCAAAAACCAGCAAAACTCATAGCTGGTGGGAATGTACTGGTGTGACCGCACCTTCGGTCCATGAGCCGCAGGCGCGAGGTTCGCACCAGCGGAAATTCCTTCACAGGTGCGGCTCCAGCCGCATGGGCGATCCTTTTCCCGCAGGCGCGGACAAAAGCCCGCAGGCGCGACTTTCCCCAGGGGCCCAAACCATCGCGGGTGCGGACAAATTCCCGTAGGTGCGAGAAATCCCCCAGTGCCCAGGCCTTTTTTCCGCAGGCGCGACCCAATATTCCGCAGGTGCGAGTCCACACCTGCGATCCAAAAGTTGCAGGTGCGGAAATTGCTGGGCAGTCCTATTAAAAAGCCCAAGTCGTAATTTCTTTCCCAAAAATCATATTTCCTCCTTTGTTGACGACCCCAAGAGCTCCAGAACGGGTATTTCGGCCTAGAAACTTAGGTAAGTGATTCTGTAACCCTCCGCATGTCAATTTCATCCATTCTTTGAGAATTTCCTCTTCCTAATTCATTGAAATTCATAAGAAATTGTTGGGAGAAGAAAGAGGGGTTTGATGAAAATGTGAATTTTGATTTTTGGGCCATTAAGGGATGATTAATTGAGTTAATCTTGATCCTTAGGTGACGTATAGCGCGTTTCTTCAAGAATTATAATTTTCCCGACGCCGAGGCTCGGAGTTGAATTTCCAAAGTACGTCAAGAATACGTTTTTGAGGAAATATTTGATAAATCCTCCTCGAATCTTCCTAAATTGATATAATTATGTGCTTTTGGATAGTTGCGAGCCATCGAAGGTGATTCAGAGGATTCGTGCGTCGTGTTGATTGGTCCGTTGGCCGGAGGAGCACTTGTCCAGGTGAGTCTCCTTTCCAAACTTTGTAAGGGGGAAATGTCCCCTAGGCTCTTGATTGCTAATTGTGCTCGTTGAGGGGGCTACGTACGTACCACGTGACGAGAGTCCGTACGTGGCATCTATACTGTATATCGGGTAGCCGTAGGACCCACGAGCATGTTCTAATTGTTGTTTGATATTATCTGATGTTTTGTACAAGTTATTACTGATATTTGATGAAATTGAGCTATGATAGCTGCGAATTTAATGTACATAATATTCAGATAAGAATTATGAACTCCATCAATTGAGTAATTGTGTTACTCCTGATATAATTGATAAAGAGCAAAGAGTAAATGAGATAATGAGCTGTTGAGCTGGATGAAGGTGGTTAAAATTCCTTCTTATACTTGAATAATGAAATAAGTCTTGATAATGAGCTGTTGAGCTAAATGAAGGTGGTTAAAATTCCTTCTCGTACTTGAATTGTTCAATCATGGTAATATTATGAGCAAAGAGGATAATATGATGAAAATCCTAACTTTGGCTATCAAGTGAGGTGTGAGTATCCGATCCCGTTGAGTGTGGGCGAGTCGGTACCACAGTGTCTAAATATACCCATATATATATATGCATTCATGTCGTCGTATATACGCATTCATGCATTCATGGCCCCCGAGTCACAAGTATGATTCGTGATCGGGGAGAGCTTATATTTTCATTGCCCCTGAGTCACAAGTTTGATTCGTGATCAGGGAGGAATTTTACTTATATTTTTACCAGCCCCTGAGTCACAGGTTTGATACGTGATCAGGGAGAGATCAGACTTATTTTACTAGCCCCTGAGTCACAGGTTTGATTCGTGATCAGGGAGAATTATACTACTAATTTCATTGGCCCCCGAGTCACAGGTATGATTCGTGATCGGGGAGAACTTATATTTTCTTTGGCCCCCGAGTCACAGGCATGATTCGTGATCGGGGAGAGTTTTACTTTGCTTCATTGGCCCCGAGTCACAGGTATGATTCGTGATCGGGAGATTATATATATATGTCATTGGCCCCTGAGTCGCATGAATGATTCGCGAGCAGGGAGAGATATTTGCCCACGAGTCGCATGGATGATTCGCGATCGTGGAGATTTTATCGAGTCAGCGCACGAGTCGCAAGTATGATTCGCGAGCGTGTGGAGCTTTATGATTGAGTCAGTCCTTATGACCCACCCTTATGACTTCGGCCGATAGTCTTGTCCGTGTCGGTTAAATACATATATATATACATACATAATAATTGCATTGAGTTGGGATCATACGATGGTGAGTAGAAACGGTACTGAGTACTGGAAAGCGAACAATTGAGATAATAAGATAATACATTTCAGATAA
>ML250779.1:0-15246 GCA_005239495.1 Nicotiana undulata | reverse complement strand
CCCCCCCCCCCCTTGTACTTTAAATTTCTACCGCGGTACTCCAGGATGCTCTGGTCCGTATAGTTGACCTCATGGAGAGTGTCGCTAAGGCAGGTTTACTTCCTACATCACCAATCGTATCTTAGGCTGGGGGAGGAGCCCAGACTCCCTCTACTCACACTCCGGAGCAGATGGCTCCTCAGTTTCAGACTCCAGCATTTCAAACAGCTGGGGTAGTTCAGTCGGGTGTTGTGGCTCAAACTAGTGATGGAGTAGTTATGTTTGCTGATGCTTTGTGGAGATTGGACAGGTTCACCAAGCTTTTTACTACTACTTATAGTGGTGCATCTTTAGAGGATCCCTAGGACTATTTGGATAGTTGTCACGAGGTTCTATGGAACATGGGCTAGTGGAGACCAATGAGGTTGACTTTCCTAATTTTCGTCTGTCAGGTCACGCCAAGACTTGGTGGAGATATTATTGTTTGGCTAGACCAGTTGGGTCACCGCCTTTTCGATTTAAACAATAGAAATAGTAACACAAAAACAAGTGCACAACATCACCCTTCGTTCTTTTACTCTCCTCCTCACCAAATAATAAATAGAATCGGCACGGTATTAGCCTTTGTGCTCTTACTCTCATACTCACATAAATCAATAGAAACAGCACGACATCACCCTTCGTTCTTTACACTCTCTCACAATATCATACACGGCATCACCCTTCGTGCTATACACTCTTCCTAACCCAAACAAAACAATAACAGCAATCCGACAAGGAAATCAACAATATAAATAACAATAATAAAGCCATAACGTCTCGGCAAGGGAGTCGCGTTTGGGGAGTTGGAGTACTCGGAGCGTCAACGAGATTTTGGATACTGTAGACGCATACGAGTAGGGGAGATGGTAGAGGCTATGCGTAGGATGAGTAGGGGTAGAGCGACTTGGCCGGACGAGATCCCGATGGAATTCTGGAAGAGTGTGGGCAAGGAGGGTTTGGAATGGCTTGCTAGGTTGTTTAACATCATTTTTAGGACGAAGAATATGCCCGAAGAGTGGAGGCGGAGCATGATGATCCCGTTGTATAAGAATAAGGGGGATGTCCAAAACTGCAACAACTATAGGGGTATCAAGTTGTTAAGACATACGATGAAAGTGTGGGAGAGGGTGATTGAAGGGAGATTGAGGAGGTGTGTGTCCATTTCCGAAAACCAGTTTGGTTTCACTACGGGACGGTCAACTACTGAGGCCATTCACATTGTGAGGAGATTGGTGGAGCGATATAGGGCGGTGAAGAAGGATTTGCATATGGTGTTCATTGACCTGGAGAAAGCATATGACAAAGTACCGAGAGAGGTTCTTTAGAGATTCTTGGAGGATGTAGGTGTGCCTGTAGCATATATCAGAGTGATTCAGGACATGTATGATGGGGCTAAGACACGGGTGAGGACAGCAGGAGGAGACTCTGATTACTTTTAGGTTGAGATGGGGTTGCATCAGGGATCAGCACTTAGCCCGTTTTTGTTTTCCTTGGCGATGGATTCTTTGACGCTTCACATTCAAGGGGAGGTGCCTTGGTGCTTGTTATTTGCGGATGACATAGTGCTGTTTGATGAGATGCGAGGTGGCGTTAACGAGAGGCTGGAGGTCTGGAGACATACTTTAGAGTCGAAGGGTTTCAAGTTAAGTAGGAACAAGACATACTACTTGGAGTGCAAGTTCAGTGGTGTTACCCAGGAGGCGGACGGGGATGTGAGACTCGATACACAAGTCATTCCCAAGAGAGAGAGTTTCAAATATCTGGGATCCATAATTCAGAAGGATGGGGAGATAGATGAGGATGTTACTCACCGTATCGGAGCAGGATGGGTGAAAATGAGGCTCGCTTCTGGTGTCTTGTGTGATAAGAATCTTCCATTGAAACTTAAGGGTAAGTTCTACAAGGTAGTGGTCAGACTGACTATGTTGTATGGGGCAGAGTATTGGCCAGTCAAGAAGTCTCATGTCCAGCAAATGAATGTAGCGGAAATGAGGATGTTGAGATGGATGTATGGGCATACTAGATTGGATAGAATTAGGAATAAAGTTATTCGAGACAAGGTGGGAGTGTCCCCTGTGGAGGCTAAGATGCGTGAGGCAAGGTTGAGATGGTTTGAGCATGTTAAGAGCAGAAGCACAGGTGCCCCAGTCAGGAGATGTGAGAGGTTGGCCTTTGGGAGGTGAGAGGAGGGGCAAACTATACTTAAGAAGTCTTGGGGTGAAGTGATCAGGCGGGACATGGCGCAGCTTGAGCTGACCGAGGACATGACCCTAGATAGAAGGGTGTGGAGCTGTAAGATTAGGGTGGTAGGTTAGTAGGTAGTCGCACGTTTCTCTTTGTCTTCCCTAGTTCATTGGTATTAGTGCTAGTATGGTTCCCTCTTTTCCTTAGTTTGCTATAGTCGCGTGTCATGTTCTGTTACTACTTACCTTCGGTAATTTCGTAGTTGCTAGCAGTACATCGCCATATTCTCGTATGTTGCCTCGGACCTTTTTCCTGAGTAGACTATCTTGCTATAGCTTGTTATTGGTACCTCTTTCATATTCTTTGTTGTTATCTCTGATTTAGTTTTCTAACGATTTGTCTTGCTATCACTTGTTATCAGGGCTCCATTCACTTTCTCTACCGAGGGTCATTTCGGAAACAGTTTCTCTACCCTTCCAGGGTAGTGGTAAGGCTGCGTACATCGTACCCTCCCCAGACTCCACATGGTGAGAATATACTGGGTAGTTGTTGTTGTTGTTGCCTTGTGTCCCTCATCCCTCAACTTCCTCTAAATCAGTGCTAAAATTAGGAGTTTCGCTAAGGGTTTTCAATATTTAATACATATGTACAAAAAAGTATTATAGGCTTTTATATATATAATATAACTTTTTTGTGAAAAATATTTAAGACTGGCTTACACCCGTCTTATATTGTTGTAGCTCCACCCCTGCTTACAAAGAGCTATATAATACTCCTATTAGTAATGTTGATTGGCAACTTGAATGATTATTATTGAATTTATTCAAGTTCAACCTAAGTGTTGTAAGTCAAATTTCCATATTGGCCATCATTCAACTAATATTGATCACAGAAACATGGCCTACATGACCTGTTATGTTTCTTATTGTAATTGATGCATAAAAACCCCACCTCTCATCATTCTGATGTGGGCGCATGATTGAAGACATTTTCTGCCGTTAATTGCAAGGCCTTGAGAAGAGGGATCTTTCTCTTCATTAAGGGCAATATGATGATGAGAAGTTTTTGACCAAGTTTTGCTTTAAGTTTACGCCTTCCTCGTGTGTTCTGCTCAATCATGAATTTTTTCTTGAGCCAAAGGCCATTCCACTTATGATAATATATCTGTCATCATTAGAGTAATCTCCCTCATTATTATTGGCATAAGGACAAATTGCTCAAAACACACGACGAGAAAATAAAGGTTGGTAAAAAGACAAAACTGTAACAAGCAAAAACTATGTTAATGCCAAGCAAATTGCGACGGACGATGTGAATCTTCACTTTTGAGTTGAGAATTTATCGGAAATAATATTTTTATTCTTTCGGAGTAGGGATAAAGTCTGTGTACACACTATCTTCTTGTGTAATTTTACTAAGTTGTTATTATTGTTGTTGTTACGTGAATCTTTCACTGGCATGTTTACATTTTTCACAAAAAACAAACAAACAAAAAAATTGCATTGTTCTCCAATAAACATAGCACACACAAGCGAGCTTACAGGAAAACCTAGGTGATACCCGTCAATATTAGTACATTCCTTGGCCCTGCTCATTCTGACATTGTTTTAAAAGGCATTTTGGGAGCGAGTTCCGGGGCAAACCCTGGGGAGAGGCGTATTAAAAATGTCCCGAGTTGATGGTGTGGGGTGAAAGTCTCAAGAGTCGTATGCCCATCAATTCGGGGCGTACGCCCGGATGTTCGGGGCGTACGCCCAAGCGTTTGAGGCACGTTTCTTTTTTTGTGAGGCGTAAGCCCCATAGACGTTTTCAAATTAAAATAAATTTTGTTGAATAAGCCATTCATATAATACCCAAATTATCAAAAGTCACTTGGTAATTACTCAAAAGTTTTAAAAAGGAACTCAAATGTATTACATTTAAAAGTCAAGACCTTTTTTATTGATTGAAGCCCTAATTCATAGTCTTTCCCAATCTTTCTCTTGTCCGCTAGTATGGTAATATCTCCCAAAAGCAACAAAAAAAAAATTACAAATACAAATAGAACTCCGTTCTCCTTCATAGCAGCAAGTTCAAAGTTCAAATTGCATGTTAGTTGTTCTTTTTGTTCCTCCTTGTAGAAAATTTTATTCTTTTAGACTCAAGTAAGTTGTGCTTGTAAGTAGCGTATAATGAATTGTTTTGACTTATTTTTTGTAGGGAAGGAGCGCGCGCACACACACACATACACACACACACACACACACACACACACACACACACACACACACACACACACACACACACACACATATATATATATATATATATATATATATATATATATTCATGTTGGTTCCATTTTTGTGATAATATTGATGAGTTTATGAGAAGTATATTTTTCTATTTATAAATGTTGAGATAAAGGTGTTGTGAAAGGGTTGGCCTTAATTGTGAAAGTTTCTGATAAACAAATAAAAATTGATTGTGATAAGGGGGCGAAATTGATTGTGATAAGGAGGCGAAATTGATTGTGATAAGGGTGGATAAATGATTGTGATAAGGGTGGACAAGTGGGATCGGGTTGCACGTCGCAACAAGACAGTGATAAGGGTGAATAATTATGTTTTACTGATTTTAATTACAAAGATTTGAAAATTCTTGTTTGACTATACGGTTTTTCTCATATTTTGTACATGTGGTTAATTTAAATTAAGTTTGGAAATTTTGAAATTTATTCGAGGATTGGTTATAGCTGAGACCTGGAAAAAGTGACTGAGTTATCCTATATTGTTGTTGCATTTGTTATTATTTACTTGTTTTAGATTTCCTTCTTGCTTTATTATTTATTATTGTCACAGATTATATTGTTGATGCCCCGCCGTAGCCTCGTCACTACTTCGTCGAGGTTAGGCTCGACACTTACTCAGTACATGGGGTCGGTTGTACTGATACTACACTCTGCACTCTTTTGTGCAGATCTAGGTACCGGCCAGCAGTAGAGATATTTAGAGCTGCTACCTATTTCTTTTCCGGAGACATGAGGTATATTTGCCGGCGTTCGCAGATCCTGAGAGTCTTCTCTATAATATTGAGACTCCTGTTTTATTTGATTCAGAACAATTACACATTATTTCTTTCAGCCCATTATTTGTAGTATTCTTTAGTAGTTCGTGAATTGTGACACCAGACCCTGGTGTAGTGTAGAGTTACTTATATAATTAGTTCGTGGCTCGGTTTATTTAAGTGTTTATTATTTTATGTTTGGAATTATTCATGGAAAGTCAGTAGCTTAAGTTTATTTTTTTAATTGTTTATTATGTTTAAATGGATAATCAAAAGAAAATAGCTAATCGAACTCTAACATTGGCTTGCCTAGAAAGTGTAGTGTTAGGCGCCATCACGATCCCTAAGGTTGGGAATTTGGGTCGTGACACTACTCTATCGAGGTTAGGTTTGATACTTACAAGGTACTGTTGTGGCATACTCATGCTATGCTTATGCAAATTTTTGCACATATCCAAGTAATTCTGCTCAAGTCGGACCCTAGTGAGTTGACCGAATTATTTTAGAGACATCAAGGTATACCTGCTTGACGCCCGCATGTCTCGGAGTCACCTTCTATTATTGCCTTACTACTATTTATCTCCATATCAAACAATATCGTAATTGGAGATTTCTAGTGTTTTTCTTTAGATCTTATGATTCAGTTCCACCAATTTTGGGGATTATTTGACTGTTATTCCATTTTGGTGTTATAATGAGATTTATCTGTTTAATTTAATACTTTAGTCGTTATTACCACTAAATGTTTAATGTGAGTTAGACTTACCTAGTCCTAGAGACTAGGTGTCTTCACGACTACCTAAGCTGGGATATTGGGGTGTGACAAGTTGATATCACAACTCAAGATTGATAAGTTCTACTAGTCATAATCAAGTTTAGTAAAGTCACGCGGATCACTACGAATACGTTTGTACTTATCTTCGAGAGGCTACAGAAATATTAGAAAAATTTCACTTCTTTGATTTCTTATCATGCGGACTTCTTGGTTTCGAAAATTGACCCTTTGTCTTTTAATTCTCACAAAGATGGCAAGGAAACGCACTATTGGATCAGATGATCAGACACTCACGCCCCGTGCTAGTGCCGCGAGAGGTCAGGGTCGAGGTAGACACCAAGGAGAGGCACGTGCTGCAGCCAGAGCACCTACCCGAGAAGGGATTGAGGAACCACCAGTAACTCTAGTTGGGAGACAGGAACCGAAATGCCTATTCTTACCCCTGGACTCCAGGAGACCCTAGCACACTAACATGTTTGGAATTTTAGCTCGGGTCGTATTGATCCCGGTCACACTAGCTACATCTCAATCTAGGGGAGGAGCTCGGACTCATATGGCCCATACTCCAGAGCAACGAGTCCATGTTGATCGGGTTCAGGGAGTTGTGCGAGCACAACTCGTTATTCTGGTTCAACCAAAGTTTAGGTTAGAGGCATCTATGGAGGAGTAGAGGCGACTTGTGGGGTTCAAGAAGTATGACCCTCTTACTTACAGTGACCCTCTTATCGAATTGTACATTTTGTGGAACTCTATTCCGCTCCCAGCAGAATAATGTAGCGCCACAGCGATCCCTAAAAACACGACAACAGAATAATACCTCTGACCGCGTTAGTGTGAAAACTCCAAATTGCAAACTCTCTGATTTTTGGAAAACGCTCCCAGCGTTATTTTGAACGTTGCAGCGGTAGAGGAAATGCTGCAGTAAAATTGCAGTGTGGTCAGCGGTTCAACTTGCCGTAAAAACCTACTCTCTAAAGTTTTGCAATAGGGAAACGGATGGAATTCCGTCGCAGTGAAGTGACAACCGCTGCAGCGGAATACTGGCGTGGACCGCGTTTCTACTGGGTTATGGGAAAATGCAAGATTCTTCTTCTTTTGAGTAATTTTAAGTAAATATCTTCAATTCAACTCAATTCCTGCAATTTAAACAACTTGCATCAATTTTAGGAGTATCTTAATCAATTTCGTCTCAAAACCTACGAAAACGGGAGTAAATAATAGGTACAAATTATTAGTTATCACAAGTTCCCAATCCCTATCATTGAGGAACTATTTGATGAACTACATGGAGCTATTTTTCTAAGCTAGACCTTAGATTTGGATACCACAAAATCAGGAGGTATGAGACTTATATTCAAAAGACTGCTTTTAAAACTCACCATGGCCACTAGTTCATGATCACGCCTTTTGACCTAACTAATGCACCCTCAAAATTCCAAACCTTAATGAATTAGATATTTCCTGACTTACTTAGAAAATCAGTCTTGGTTTTCTTTGATGACATTCCTATATAAAGTGCTAGAAAGGCAGATCATCCAATTCACCTTGAGGCAACTTTTCAAGAATCGAGATCACATGTGTTCCATGTCAACAAAAGCAAGTGTGCTTTTGGAGTGAAACAAATAGATTACTTAGGACATGTAATTCTTGAAGAGGGAGTTGCTATGGACCATTGAAAGTTGAAGTAGTAATGAACTGGCCTACCCTAACTACCCTAAGGAGCTTAAGGGGTTTCTTAGGTCTCACGGGGTACTACAAAAGGTTTATAGGGTATGGTATTATTGCAAGACCCTTGCATGATCTACCGAAACAAGGGAATTTCAAATAGAACTTTACTGCCACTCAGGTAGTTGATGACTTGAAAAAGTCACTTAGTAAAACACCTATTCTGACGCTACCTAATTTCAACAAAGAGTTATAGTAAAAATTGATGCTTTTGGTTCTAGCATTGGAGCACTACTGGATCAAGATACCTGACCTATAGCTTTCTTCACCAAAGGCTTATCAGAGAAAAACAAAAGCACTATCAGCCTATGAGAGAAGTTGCTAACATTAGTTACTACAGTCCAAAAATGGAGACCTTACCTACCGGGAGACACTTTGTAATCAAGACTGACCATCAAAATATCAAGTATCTACTAGAACAGAGAATTACCACTCCTAACAAACAAAAAATGGTTAATCAATCTATTAGGTTATGATTACACCATCTCTTACAAAAAGGAAACAGACAACATTGCAACTGCTGCTCTTTCCAGGAAGGAGGATCCAATTGAACTATTCATCATCTCTGGTGTCTTCTGAGCTTTTAGAGGCACTTAAGCACAGCTGGACCAAAGATTCAGCACTCCAAAAGCTAGTTCAAAGGTTACAATTTGGTGCTTGTCACAAATCTCACTACTTGCTTCAATGTGGCATCCTTAGTAGGAAACGGAGAATGATGGTATGTGCAGATCCTGAGCTAAGCAAGAAATTGTCGCCATTCTATCATGACAGTGCTACTGGAAGACACTCTGGTATCATAGCTACCCTCAATAGATTAAAACTTAATTTCTACCGGAAAAAGATTAAGCATGATGTCTATTACTGTGTAAGGGAATGTATTGTGTGTCAGAGGTGCAAGAGAGAGAATGTGTCTTACCTAGGGATATTACAAGCATTACATATCCCTGCAAGTGTTTGGCAATATATCTTTATAGATTTCATAGAAGGATTGCCTAAGGCTGTAGGTAAAGAGGTCATTTTTTAGTGGTAGACAGGCTCAACAAGGTTGCTTATCATATGTCCCTCAAACATCCCTACACTATCTTAGAGGTATCCCAAATTTTCATGGAAGGAGTATTCAAACATCATGGAATGCCCAGAACCATTGTATCTGATAGGAGCCGGGTATTCATAAGTAGATTTTGGCAGGATGTTCGAATTACAAAAAGTCTCACTTCTGACTTCTTCTGCCTTTCACCCTCAAGCAGATGGTCAAACTGAAGTAAGTCGATGTTTGGAATTCTAGTTGAGGTGTATGACATTTGATAAACCAAAGGAATGGACACACTGGTTGTCTCTTATAGAATGAAGGTACAACACCATCTTTCACTCAACTATCAATATGACTCCATATAAAGTTGTTTGTGGTAAGAATTCAACTCCTCTACTTCCTTACCAACATTTTGATTCACAGCTGGATGTGATAGATAGAAGCTTGCAGGCGAGAGAAGCCATATTAAGATCTTTAAAGGATCATCTTGAGAAATCTCAACATAGAATTAAAGTGCAAGCACACAAGGGAAGAACTGATAGAAGCTATCAAGTTGGTGATTGGGTCTTCATCAAGTTACACCCTTACATGTTGCTCTCCTAAAGAACCATTTTTGTTAGAAATTATCTGCAGAGTTCCTTGTACCCTGCCAAATCATTGCCAAGGTGGGACAGGTGGCCTACACTCGAGCTCTACATCTACTCTTTAAGATCCACCCAACTTTCCATGTTTCACAACTCAAGAAAAAGTTGGGAGCTCACACTGCGTCTGTGACATTTCCTGTGATCCATTCTGACTTTGGGTATGTCCTACTAGAACCTGAAGCAATATGGGATAGGAGACTGGCCAAGGAGCATGGAAAGGCAATAGAACAAGTCCTTTTCAAATGGATGAATGTTGCACCAAATGACATCACATGGGAGGATCTACAAAGTTTCAAGCTCAAGTTCCCACTTTTTAATCTTTGAGGACAAGGATTGTCTAAAGAATGGGGTATTGATACGTATTTGTATGTAATAACCACATTTAGGAAGTAATCTTACTTAAATCTGTGAATATTAATAACATTGTCTCCTCTTTATTCTCTCAATTCGACCGAGCTTCAACGATCTCTTGGATTTACTATTCATGAGTAGTTCTTCTCGTTACTCCTAAGGTGTTCCTTCTTCTTTTCAATTCCAGAATTTCTGGTGCGTCTCATGGATCTATTCGCTCTCATCAAAAACCCTAGTGACTATACATAGAAATAGGGAACCTCCATGGCCTCTCCGGCCATTGGTTGGCTGCCTCCGACAGTTGGTCATCCATATACATTTCCCACACCGCTTATACAAACATCAAACCAAACCCTAATAACACTCAATTGTACACGAATCTTTTAAAACCAGTTGCATTAAATGTTCATATGTAATATAGTATGCCTCTTTTATTAAACCTATATGTTTCTGCATCGGGAACCTATTATCAAATGCAAGTAATGTGAAGTACAACAGAAAACCATCCAACAAAACCTACTATACGCAATTCTTAGTAAGTTTTCCTATGGAAAGCCGGATCTATATGAATTTCACAAAGTTATTTCGTGTCACGCCCCAACCACGGGGAGGGCGACCGCCGCTCAACAAAGATACCCCAGTCGAGCAAGCCTCAATGTCGTCTACCTAGGTCACACATGAACAAAGAGAAGATAAATTTCATTAATTAGACATTAAGAGGTCATGTGAACAACACTAGTTCATTTCAATTAGTTACACCATTAACAAGTCTCCAAAATCGTACATTATACAATCATAGCTTGAAGTGGAACATGTGATACATTTTTAGTTTAACTTTCTCAAAATAAGATATAACCCACACTATGTCTATTGAGCCTCTAATAGTTACAAAAGAGTATCATGATGGTTCCGACAACAAGGCTATGGCTATACCTCAAATTAATATACACAGAAGGCAAGAGATACAAGACCCCGAAATGACGTGGGACTCTCCAAGTCAGCTTACGAGAGGGTGTACTGCTTTCACTAATCAATGCCGCCTGCAGTGGAACCACCTGCATCCATTAAAGATCCAGCGTTTCCGACAAAAGAGAAGTTAATACATATGGATTACTAATAGTATGTAAAACTAAATACCCTTTGAATAGGACGATCAACAGTAAGATGGGAAGGAAACATGGAATCAGTGCGAACTTCAAACAATATTAAAGTACTAAGTTAGGAGAAAGATAGATTTCAAGTAAATTTCAATATTTCTAAGTTGGGAGAGCTTTAATACTGATACAACATCGTGCTTTTAGCACGAAATACGATCTCATCCTGATCAGCCATCTCACCCCGAGACATCCAATCACAACATCACCATGTGTGCGGCATGACATCCAATCTCAGCCCGATCGGCTAAGCCGTCTCACCACAATGTCGTGTGGGTCGACATTATTTCACATCTTGCTAAAAATAATCCCGTCCTATTAAAGGGGAAATATCTCAACACATCAATCTCATCCCAAATAAAGGGAAACATTCTCATAACCTCAACACGGGAATTTTACCCCTCAATTATTCCTACACCAGCACGTGTAGTTTCGTGGTTAAGTTATTTCAAACTACCCTTCCTCGGTGACTAAAAGATACTCCCAAAACATTTATTATTTATAAGTTGTTTACAACTCATTTCATAATCTTTTGCATGTCACTCAATTTCATTCGCATCAGTGGACACAATTGTAATATCATTCTCGGCACGTCGACCGTATTTCACATTTTATACTCTCATTTATAGCTTTCAAGCGTAATCATTAATTATTGAGAATAATGAAATTTCAAATCAAGACTTTACGTATGCAAATGAGCAATTAAGAGATTAAGCACATTGAGTGTCTCTTCCATGATTAGACATACTAACTTGCTAACGTGACTTTTTGATCATAACACTTTAATACATTGGTCGTACTAGATTACACTCTCAGAGGGAATCGTGAAATTATGGGAACGTTCGGAACACAATTGGAGTACATACATCTTTCAACACAACACTTATTTTCGAATAATCAACTCTATTATGTAGGACTCGGAACATGAGAAAAAAGGAATTGAGCAAATCATAATCGCGACTTACGAGAACATGATGGGAGTCGATTCTATAATAGGAGTTTAGCCAACATACCTTGTTTGATCTTCCTTGAATTACTACAAGGTTACGGAATCCTACCAACTACGATATTTTTGTAAATATAACAAATTTGAATACAAATTAGGAAGAAGTTCATGGGTTCATCTCATTTGAGCATTTTAACAAACACTAGGTGGACTTTATGATATGAGGATCCTCTTATGGTGGATTCCTTCATCCCACAATAAAGACTACCCATTTGAGATCAACCACCTTCCCACTAACCTTGATAGTACATACATGCATAAATAACACCCTCACACTTAAGAATCACACTCTGCATTAACTATCTTCTACCCCAAACTCGAAATTGAAACTACGGTATGGAACCTTACCTCTTAGATGAAGACTTTGTGAGTTTTTCCTTGTGAATTCTCCAGCTTTTTAGAAAGGATTGATGAACAATTAGCTTAGGAAATTCTCCTCTCACTTTATGAAATTTCTTCCTTCTAGAAATATCAGTTTTCCCTTTACAAATGGTACATACGTCTATATATCGAAATAGGGTCGGGTTATAAAATCAGAAAATGGACCCTGTGATTTCACCTCTACGGTCACAT
This sequence comes from Nicotiana undulata, assembly GCA_005239495.1. NCBI lineage: Eukaryota > Viridiplantae > Streptophyta > Magnoliopsida > Solanales > Solanaceae > Nicotiana > Nicotiana undulata. Next base: position 2,738 of record ML250779.1, on the reverse strand, counting down.
AGTGTACCGTAGAACAGGTATGTGGTCTGCATAAGGGACGGTAAAAATCACTCTCCAATACTAGGCTGCTCAGGTCTGGTCTAAGGCAGGTCTGCGGTCAACATACCAGTTTTGCGGTCGCATAATGCGCCGCAAAATCCCCCTCCGAAAATCTTCGTGTTGGATGTGTGATTAATTGCGCGGTTCGCAAAATGGTTATGCTTCCGCATAATGGACCCCATAATGGTCCGCAAACTTGGCTTAATGTCGGCTTCAACTCCGCGGTCGATCTGCGGCCCACAAAATTGTTTTTCGGTCGCATAGTGGAACAGTAAATGCCATGTTCTGCAAACTTTTTCCTTCAACTCCCCTACGCGCTGCACAACCCAAAATGTTAGTAAGGCGGTGAGTCTTCAACCCTCAATCACATTACTCTTCCTCGACGCCACGAACCCTAGGTTTTAGGTTAAATTTTAAGGGGCCTTACATTTCGCTTCAACATGAGATTAAGGAATCTTGTATAATTAGATTGATTGAGAGTTCACATTTATTGATCAAACTATTTTGTTTGAGAACTATGTTAATCTATAATCAAGACCCCTGGTTTATTTAAAGGCTCAAGGTGATTACTAGCAGATGAGAACCCTAAAGTTGTCTCTATGGTGGATACCAGATGCGGAGACCTTCATTGCTAGTGCTTGACAAGGTAGTTTCAATTTTAAAGAAAAATATATTTTTGAGTGTTTATTTAACCTAGATAAGGTATGTATCTTGCCTAACTTTGTGTGGGAGAAACTATCCCCTAGAATTGGGTATGATGGTACTATGTGAATTATGCGGAAGACGTGTACGTGAGGTGGCGAGTGTGTACGCAGGCTTATATGCGGAAATTGATTGGTTTAGACTCTTAGGTTAACCATAAACATTTAATTGAATTTGTTACCAAGTAATTTATCTTTCCTTATCATGTTAATTCTTGCATGCTTTAATTGAATTTTTCATTGCATGTTCTACTTTTCATCGTCGAGGTTGCTCTTATATGAATTTGTTAGTAGTTGTTGATACATGCCATTCTTTCCGTTGTTGAGTTATTCTCTTGAATTTAGTCCTAGTTTCTATTTCATGTTATTTCTTTCATTGTTAAGCTTATGTTATGCAGTTGAATTGGAAGTTGTCATTTCATCAAAATACATTCATTGTCGTGTTATTGAAGTTGTAGTCGTAAAAGTTGTTAACACATTGTGGTTGAAGTTGTTGATTTTTGGGATATCTTTACTTGTTGAGTTTTTTATCATTCATTATTTTTATTATTAAGATTATTGTACATATTATGGTTGAGTCGTGGGCTATGTGTTGTGGTGACATTAATATTGTTGATTTGTTTTGCAATGTTGTGGCATATGAGCACGTGTAGTGCGAGTTGATTATTATGTTGTGATGTTGATGTTGATGCAGCGGTATAAGGGTGTGAATTGATGCACATGCAGTGAGATGTCAGATTTATATGTGTGGGTCTAGTAAGGGAATTACTTTAAGCCACACGGTGAGATAAGGGGCTAAAGCGCGCGTAGGTATTTCGGGAAAATATTTTGAAAATAAATGCAAGGATCACATGGAGATTTAAGGAAGATTGTGATTTTGACTTGTGAAATATGAATATGAGGTGTGGTAGCTCGGTTGTGATTCTTGTAGTACATTCTATGTTAAAAAGGCTTGCTGATTTGAAAGCTTATTGTCTTTCGTTCATTCATTTTACTTGTATTTTGATTGTATTTGATCACTTCTTGTTCCTATCATATGTTCATTCTTTTTTGTTCATTATTGCCTTAATTACCGTTGTTAGCCTTATATCATTATTCTGTTTGTTGTCATTTATTTCTTTACTCTCCACCATTAAATTCTATTGATATTCTACTAGGTTTCTATGTCTAGTAGGTGTCTTGACCTAGCCTCGTCACTACTTGTGATGACCCAAGGGGTTATTTTATGAATTTAGATTTCGTTCTAGGCTTAATAGCCTTTAAAAGATTAATTTTAAATGCCTCGATTTGCGTGCACAGTCCGGGCGTGAAACCGGAAAGCTTTTATGTAAAAATATGATAAATAGTAATTTCTAGAGTTAAAATTTGATTAAAGTTGACTTTGGTCAAAATTTTGAGTAAACGGATCCAGATCTGTGTTGTGACGAGCCCAGGAGGTCCGCAGTAAAATATGGGACTTAGGCGTATGCCCAAAAATGAATTCCGAGGTCCCAAGCCTTAGAAATCAATTTTTGAAAGAAATTGCTTTGCTGAAAATTAATGAAATAAAGAAAAAAATTAATATTTGAAACCATTGGTATCGGGCCCGTATTTTAGTTCCGGAGCCTGGTACAAATTTGCTATAGTATTTAAAGGTTAACTGTGAAATTTGGTGAAAAATGGAGTTTATTTGACGTGATTCGGACATCCAGTTGAGAAGTTATGAACTTAATGTATTCTTGAGGGAGATGTTGAGTTTTGAGGTTTAATTCATGGTTTTACATGTTATTTTCATGATTTGAGCGCACGAGTAAGTCTGTATGATATTTTAAGACTTGCGTGCATGTTTCTCGATGGCTCGGGTGAGTTTCGGATAGGCCACGAGATGTTTTTACACTTATAAAGTTGCTGGTTTTTCCATTTTCTGTTGCCCAGACATTTTACTCTATGAGTTCACATTGCCTTAGTCGCGAACGCATAGAGTATAATATTGTGGCCCTCCTCCTTGTGCTATGTGAA
>ML250777.1:13615-57773 GCA_005239495.1 Nicotiana undulata | reverse complement strand
ACCTGACCTCGTCACTACTTGACTGGGGTTAGGCTTGGCACTTACTGAGTACCGAATGTGGAGTACTCACGCCCTTCTACGCATGTTTTCCCCATGTGCAGATCCAGGTCCTAGCACGCGGTATCTCAGATAGCCAGCAGCAGCAGTATTAGGAGGCTCGAGGTATAATCTGCAGCGTCCGCAGATCTCCGAGTCCCCTTCATATCTTGCAGTTGTAGTACTTGTAGATGAAACTATACGGTCTTTTCTATCCAAATGTACCNGTTAATGCCGAGCGGCGTCGACTTTAGTATGATTTATTTCACTTACTATTATTTTACCTGTTTTATCTAAATTTCGCTTAAGTAATAGGCTTACCTAGTCGTCTAGACTAGGCGCCGTCACGAGACCCAGTCGGAGGAAGAATTGGGTCGTGACATATCAACTCCCCCAAACTTAAGCTTTTGCTTGTCCTCAAGCAAACAAAATAAGCCCCACCCCTTTTTGAGTAAGTCCAAGAACATTCAGTTTTCCTAAGGTAACCTCTTCTAGCATCAATTGGGACTAACAATTGCCCTCGATGCAAATGAATCATTAACAACATTTGACCTTTTAACGCCATGGATTTCAGTGCGACACAAGAGCATCAAGAGTTGACTCGACTCATCAACGAAACTCTTACTATTACTTTAGTCATTGTGGAACCCAAACTCATACTCCTCAACTCTCCCTAAGCAAACCTCACTTTAAGATTGTAACACTCAGAACGAGGATAATGGGAGTTCACTCACCTCTCTCAAGGAAAAGACTCAAGTTCGGCTCAAAGTACCATAGGCTTGCCCCTTATGTGAGTCGCCACTAATGTAAGCTTCATTCAACTCAAGATCATATATGACTTTTGTGGATACATGATGAAGGCTTTTGGTTCAAGGTAGGAAATATTTGGTCTAGGTAGGTACCATCTTGCCTTAAGCACTTCATTTGTTTCACTTTTTGTGCACATTCTCTTGACTTCTTGAGTCATTAAGCTCTTTCTGAGGGGTTAGAGAAACATATTGTTACTCCTTCTTGTTCATTTCAATAATTTTTCTCCTTTCTAAGCATTCCACACCTTTAATCTCTTTTCTTTCATTGATTCCATTTACTTCTTCTAAATTGTTCATTCTTTTTGACTTTTTGAATTTCTTTTCTTTCTTTTTCATTGCCTTCCCTTTTCTTACTTTTTGTACCTTCTTTTTCACTTTGTTGCATTCCTCGTTTCTCCCCCATACTTCTGTTTTTGCCTTATGCTAAGGAAAGAAGGGGTGCCAAGAGAGGGTCAGAACGGGTAAAGGCTTGTATCATGGTTTTTGAAAGAAAAAGGTTTAAGGCTCAAAAGGGTTGACTAGGGAAATTGTCATTGGTAGGCTATGAAAATGTTCAAGTCATCATTCGGATCAAGAAGAGCCTATAATCACATCTCAAGTCAAACTACACTTAGGATTTCACCTAGACAAATATTCAGGGCAAGTTCTAGACTAATGGCACGGGACTTGGACTTGGAATTAGAATTCTCACCACTCAAGCTATGGGATTGCTAAAGAAACAGAGTTGGGGGCCCACAACTACCTTAGCTATGATTTGAGCAACACAATGGTACCAAAAAAACCACTTGATGATTATCGGTCAACACAAGAGTCTCAAGGTCACAACTTTCACCATCCTAAACACAACGATTTATTTTTGACCATAGGATCAAAGGCAAATGTGTTAGGCCCAAGTGAAGCTTTGCTCGAGGCACCATTACTCACTAACTACTATTTACACAAAAAAGCAAAAAGAAAAACATACTCAAACCCTTAAGAAGGTTGTCACACCATCCATCATCGGGAAGAGCCACCCGGTTCACACAAATTCCATCTTTGGAAAGAACCGGTGGCATTAAGAAAAACAAAGGCTTATTGCACGCGAAAATTCAAAACAAGAAGCTACGAAATAAAATAAGAAGCTATGAAAAGGAAAAATGCGGGAAGTAAAATGCGTAAAGTAAAATGAATATATACAAGAGGGGAATTAATCGGATATACATACGGGGGATGAATATATACATTAGAAAGCAACTTTATATACAGACCAAATGTACGAAATACGAAAAGTACTAGAATTGTAAAGTTATGTACATACCAAAAGCAAAAAAAGAAGAAAACATAATAAAAATAGTATCAAATATGTACAGTCATCCAAATCCAAAATAGGGCTACCCCCTCAAATGAGAGCTAGCATTGTCCTCAATGCTAACTAACCAAAAATAGCACAAATAAAAAGAGAAGAGTAAAGAGAAACTCCCTATAGGCCCTCCGTCTACATAGGATACTGAGTATGTGTCCCGGGGTCTGTGGATTGCATGGGAGCCTGTGACTGGTCCTCAGCACCCTGTGTCTCCATCGGGACCTGGATCTCCTCTGTAACCTGGGCCTGTACTGGCAGCTGTGGCTGACTCGAGGTACCTCTCTGCGGGTTCGCCAACTCTATAACAATACCCTCAGTACTGGGAATCACTCTCTTCCTCTTTGGTGGCCTCTCTATCTCCGGCTCTGACTCAGGCTGGGCAGCAGGATCATGCAGCATCAGGTCTAATGGCAAGTGATCTTCCTTCAGCTTATCTACCTCCTTTCTTAGCTGCTTCACTGACTCCTTGGAGGCACGTGTCTTCCTCAACTTCTTAGTCTCATTGGCAAGCTCTTTCAGTGCCTTTCCATGATTGCCAACAACGTCCAGAATCAACTTTTGGTTCTCAAGGATCTTCTTCTGGTTGCCCAAAAGCTCCTTGAGAGTGTCCTCAACGGACTGTGGGACATGTGGTGGAGGAGGTGCAGCTTGGGCTTCCACCGTCATGGAAACGACAGACAACTTAGAAGTAGTTGCCTGCATCCAGTTGTTGATACTGGATAGGGTCTGGCTCAGACAGTGGGCAGTCAGGGGGTATGCCCGTGATGAAGGAATGTCTGGGGCTGCTGAAGTAAAGGAGCCTGGAGCAATGTCTGGGGTGGCAGAGGCAGGGTGAGTAGATGCCACTACAACCACTGGCTCTTCAGATTGGACAGTGGAAACAGTGGCTTTTCCTTTGAAATTCTTGCTCTTGGGGTTGTCATCACCCTAAAGGCTGTACCAGGAGAACGGAGCCTTTGGCTTCACCTTTACATCAAATTTCCTCCCCTCTACCTTTTGGTCCTCAAAGTACATAGTCAAAAAGTTGGGGAAAGGGTAGGATATGTCGCCTTCATTCACCGCCCGGCTGATTACCCTTGACATCACATTCTCGACGTTAATCGGGTACCCTGCTATGATTGAGGCCACCAGCACAGCACGACTGTGAGGAAGAGAGTTTTCATGAAAGGTGGGGTCTAGCCTGCTACACACGAATGTCTCCCAACCTTTAGCTTCAAAGTTTAATGTTCTCCTCAGAATCACCTTCCCTGCTTGCGACCAGTCTGGGGTGGTACATGGGATTGCCAAATGTTCACCTAGCCATGGACGGGCATCATCCCCCAAGTTCAACTTCTCAAAGTACTCCGACTCATCCTCATCATCGAAGTCAAGGTACCCATTTATTTCATTCCCATCAAAGAGCACTGTCAGATTCCGCACCTTAGTCGCTTTGGAGTCCTGTTTAACATAGGCAACATTAGTGTAAAACTCCTTGATTAGGTGCTTATTTGCCTCCACCACCCGTCAATTGAAGTAGTCCCAGACTTTTCTTTCTGTGAACTGTTTTAGCACATTGGGGTTGTCTAGCAGAAGATCTCTTTTGATGAACTTTCGCTCCAGGATCAATTTCTTCTCAGGCCACCATTCCTGGAATTTATGAAAGGCCGATTCACTTACAAACCGATCTTGCCATGCTTCAGGGTTTCTTGTTCTTTCAACTCCCCCTACTTGGGGTTCACCCCCTGTTTGGGGTTCATCCCCTTCTTCTTCTTCTTCGGAGTGCTCACCCGATAGTGAAGCTGTGGGTGAGGTGTAGTATTCATGATCACTCCCTGCAGCTGAGCCCTTAGACGACTCAGAGTGTGCTGATGCTTGGGCAGGAGGGGAGTCAGAAGGTTCATTTGTCAATCTGAACCTCTCCGAAAAGTCTGGGACAAACTTTGGTACTGACTTAGAATCAGATGCTTCTCCGGATGGTGCATACTCACTTCCCGATTGGGAAGCAGCTCTATCCAAGGCTCTAATTGTTTTTATGGTGTTTTTTATGGCTTGCCGGACTTGGGGGGCTAATTTGATCATCCCTTTGCCTCTCCCCCGGGAGGATTCTCCCTTTCCTCTTGGTTTTTGACCACCACCTCTTGATTGAACCATAATCTGCAAGTTGAATTCATGTAAAGTTTGTTAGTGGCCAAGCACTGGATAGATTAGTGAACACAAAGGTAGCAGGTGTTTGCAGTTGGAGTTGCAGAAGTTGCAGGCCGCGGACCGCACAAAATGCACTGCGGTCCGCATTAAGGCATCGCGGACTGTACAAAAATAACTACGATCCGCAGTAAGGTGGGGTTTAGACTACCCACACTCTGAAAAAGGTCACCGCAGACCACATAAAAAGAACTGTGGTCCGCACTGAGGTGGGGTTCAGAATACCCACTCTCTGAAGATGATCATCGCGGACCACACAAAAAGAACCGCGGTCCGCATTAAGGCATCGCAGACCGCACAAAAAGAACCGCGGTCCACACTGAGGTGGGGTTCAGAATACCCACTCTCTGAAGATGATCATCGCAGACCGCACAAAAAGAACAACGGTCCGCATTAAGGCTCCGCAGACCGCACAAAAATGCACTGCGGTCCGCGGTCCTCATCTGGGACTTGTGTGATACTAAAGCACCGCAGTCCGCACAAAAGCACCGCGGACGGCACAAAGTCCCATCCTAGGGTTTCAATTTTAATTTTAATTAAAGTTTAAATGCACATGTTATTGATACCCTAGGTGTTTAATCAGTGTAATTAATTAAAATGGATCTAAATTAAGCATTGTGAAACAACCCCTACACATGATTAATGGATTAAAGAAGAAAAAGGGGAGAAAGAAAAAGAAAAACTACTAATTAAACAAGAAAATACAAAATTAAGAAGTTAGTGGGGACAAAATTAAACTTACTAGATGTAAGATGAAGATGAGATGAATCACTTGAAATTAGCAAGGGTGATGCATAGTGAAATTTTTACTGTTGAGATAGCAAGGAGTGAAAAGTGTAAAATGAGGCCCTTAGGCCCTATTTATAGAATTTTGGCCTGGGACCCACGTTACTTACCCCCACTGCGGACCGCACAAAATGACCGCGGTCTGCGGTGCTCAACTTTTGCTGGGACTGGGCACATGCTTAACGCGGACCGCACAAAAGTGCAGTGCGGCCGCGATGGTCCATTGCGGACCACACAAAATGGCAATGCGGCCGCGGTGGCAACTTTAGAGAGTAGATTTTTGGTGAGACAGCTTTGCGGACCGCACAAAATGCACCGCGGTCCGCATTGCAAACTTCAGAGAGCTATTTTTCCCACTTAGCCCTGTGCACTGCATCAAAATAATCCTACGACATCCCACAACTAGTTAGTCCAAAAACAGATCCTACACTACAAAGAAAATCAAAGAAAAACAAAAAGAAAAACACATGGGTTGCCTCCCAAGAAGCACCTGATTTAACGTCGCGGCACGACGCAGGTTACCCTCAATTCACTTAAGATGGAGAAGTGCCATCACATGGCTGTCATCAATCTTGCCCAGGTAGTGCTTGACCCTGTGCCCATTAACTCTGAAAATCTCCCCACTTTTGTTCTTTAGATCAAGTGCACCAAACGGAGTCACAAACACAACTTCAAAAGGTCCACTCCATTTTGACTTAAGCTTTCTCGGAAATAGACGTAACCGAGAGTTGAACAAGAGAACCAAATCACCTACTTTGAACTCCTTGCCACGAGAATATTTATCATGAAGGTACTTCATTTTGTCCTTGTACAAGGACGAAATGGAGTAGGCATGGAATCTGAATTCATCAAGTTCATTAAGCTGCTCCACACGAAAATTAGCTGCCACGTCCCATTCAAGATTCAACTTTCTCAAGGCCCACATGGTTGTGTGCTCTAATTCAACCGGTAGATGGCAAGCTTTTCCAAACACCAACCGGTACGGAGACATACCGATCGGGGTCTTGTAAGCAGTCCTATAAGCCCATATAGCGTCATCCAACTTCTTTGACCAATCTATCCTATTTGCATTGACCGTCTTTGACAATATATTCTTGATTTCCCTGTTTGAGACTTCAACTTGGCCACTCGCTTGGGGATGATAAGGAGTGGAAACTTTGTGATTGACACCATACTTTGCAAGCAAAGTGTCAAAAGCTCTATTATAGAAATGCGACCCCCCATCACTAGTGATTGCACGAGGCGTGCCAAACCTTGTAAAAATGCTCTTATTGAGAAATGCAATAACACCCCGGGCCTCATTGTTGGGTAGAGCCACGACTTCAACCCATTTAGAAACATAGTCAACTACCACAAGAATGTATGTGTTCCCACAAGAGCTAAGAAACGGGCCCATAAAATCGATACCCCATACATAAAAAATATCCACTTCGATAATGGTCTTGAGAGGCATCTCATCTTTCTTCGAATTCCCCCGGCTCTATGACATTTGTCACATCTCTTGACTAATTCACTGGCATCTTCGTACAATGTAGGCCAAAAGAAACCACAACTTAACACCTTTGAGGCGGTCCTTGCCCCTCCATGATGACCAACATTAGGTGAGGAGTGGCATGACTCAAGAATCGACCTTTGTTCTTCTTCTGGTACACATTGCCGGATGAAACCGTCAGTGTAAATATTGAATAAGTATGGTTCATCCCAATAGAAATCCACGCTATCCCTCCTAAGTTTATTCCTTTGGTTGGAAGAGAGCTCAAAAGGAACAACACCAGTGACAAGATAGTTGGCAATGTCTGCGAACCATGGAATTTCTTGCATTGACACAGAAAGAAGTTGTTCATCGGGTAAACTGTCATCAATTTCAAGCCCATCACAAGGTCGACCTTGTTCCTCCAATCGGGAGAGATGGTCGGCTACTTGGTTTTCATTTCTCTTTCTATCAATTATCTCCAAGTCGAAGTAACAACACCCACCGCATGAGTCTCGCTTTGGAGTCCTTTTTTGTCATGAGATACCGTAGTACCGCATGGTCGGTGTGAACTATGACCTTGGCACCCATAAGATAAGGACGAAATTTCTCCATCGCAAAGACTATTGCCAATAACTCCTTCTCGGTGACAGTGTAGTTCATTTGGGTCGAGTTCATTGTTTTGCTAGCATAATAGATGGGGTGAAAGATCTTGTTCACCTTTTTGCCTAAAACCGCTCCCACAACCACATCACTAAAGTCTCAATCGGGTATGGTGATAATTGGCGTGGAAGTGAGCTTTTGCTTCAATAGCTCAAATGCCTTCATGCAATTGTCATCAAAGTTGAACTTGGCATCTTTCTCTAGCAATTTGCAAAGAGGATTTACCACCTTTGAGAAGTCCTTAATGAAACGCCGGTAGAATCCGGCATGCTCAAGAAAGCTCCGGACTCCCTTTACCGAAGTTGGAGGTGGAAATTTAGAAATCACTTCAATCTTCGCCTTGTCTACTTCAATTCCATTTCTCGAGATTTTGTGGCCCAACACTATCCCTTCTTCCATCATAAAATGGCATTTTTCCTAGTTTAGAACTAGGTTGGTCTCTTCACTACGAGCGAGGACTTTGTCAAGATTGCTCAAACATTCATCAAAGGAGTCCCCAACTACGCTGAAATCATCCATAAATACCTCGAGGAAGTCTTCAACCATATCAGTAAAGATTTCCATCATGCACCGCTGAAATGTGGCGGGTGAATTGAAAAGTCCAAAAGGCATCCCGGAGAAGGCAAATGTACCATACAGACACGTGAAGGTAGTCTTTTCTTGGTCCTCTGGGGCAATCAATATTTGGTTATAGCCTGAATACCCGTCCAAGAAGCAATAGAAAGCCTTGACCGCAACCCTGTCAAGCATCTGATCCAAGAAAGGCAAGGGAAAATTATCCTTACGAGTCACTTTGTTTAACTTGCGGTAATCCATGCATACCCCCAACCTATGACTGTTCTTGTTGGCATAAGTTCATTTTTTGTCATTTTGAACCACTGTCATGCCACTTTGTTTTGGAACACACTGGACCGGAGAAGTCCAAGCACTATCTGAGATTGGGTAGACAACCCTTGCATCAAGCCACTTGATTATTTCCTTCTTTACCACTTCTTGCATTGCTTCATTGAGCCTCCGTTGGTGTTCTACGAAAGGATTTTATCCATCCTCAAGAATGATTTTGTGCATGCAAAATGCGGGGCTTATTCCCCGAATGTCAGCAAGTGTCCATCCTATGGACTTCTTCCTCCTCTTTAGCACTTTTAGAGTGGAGTCTACCTGCAATTGGGTTAGGCAAGATGAAAGTATAACATGTAAAGTACGAGAGGGAACAAGATATTCATACCTGAGGTGTGGTGGAAGTGGCTTCAACTCCAATGTAGGTGGCTCTTCAATTGAAGGCGTTGTCGGAGGAGTTTTCCGATTCTCCAAGTCCAAGGATAGCTTTCGGGGACCATAGGAATAAGAATCCATGCCTTGTAGGGAATTGGTACTCTCAATTAAGCCATCAACCACAATGTCATCATGTTTCAATAAAGCTGCCTCCACTGGATCTTCAACATTTATCATAGAGCTTGCATCATCAATAATGACCTCGGTAACAAGGTCCATGAAAGAACATACTTCTGTGCTATTGGGCTGCTTCATTGACTTGCAAACATGGAACACAACCTTTTCATTGCCCACCCGAAAAGTGAGCTCATCGGCCTCCACGTCAACTAAGTCCTTCCCTGTTGAAGGAAGGGCCTTCCCAAGATGATGGGAACCTCATAATCCAATTTGCAATCCAAGATAACAAAGTCCACGGGCAAAATGAACTTGTCAACCCGCACCAATACATCATCAATGATTCCTAAAGGCCTCTTGATAGTTCTATCCTCCATTTGAAGATGCATAGAGGTAGACCTAGGTTGACCAATCCCCAATGTTTTAAAGACCGAATATGGCATCAAGTTTATGCTAGCTCCGAGGTCACACAAAGCCTTAGCGAAATCCGCACTCCCAATTGTACAAGTAATGGTAAATGCCCCGGGGTCTTCAAGCTTGGGTGCCATTGAGTGCATTATGACACTCACTTGGTGAGTCATCTTTATAGTTTCGCACTTCATAGATATTTTCTTCGTGACCAAGTCCTTCATGAACTTGGCATACCCAGGCATTTTCTCTAAAGCTTCAACCAAAGGGACATTGATGGAAAGACTCTTCATCATGTCGATGAATTTATTAAATTGATTCTCTTGCTTTTGCTTTGCCAACCTTTGAGGATATGGAGGAGGGGGCCTAGGCAACGGTGATTTGGCTTTTGGGACCACCGGTTCCGGCATATCAATCACGTGTTCCCTAGACGGGTTCACGTCCCTTTGCAAATCCTCCCCATTATCATGAATGTTAATTCTCACCTCACTAGTAGTTGGCTCTTCCACCACTTTATCAACCTCAATTGGTAACTCATCATTTGGTAATTCATCATCATCAACAACGATTCTCTTTTTTCTAGAAGAACTTGCTTCACCGCCTCTTCCACTTCTTGTGGTCACCGTCATGGCGTGACCGGTATTATTGTTATTCCCACCCTTGGGGTTCACCACCGTATCACTCGGTAGTTCTCTCTTTGGGCGTGTGTTCAAGGCATGAGAAATTTGGCCCATTTGTACTTCAAGATTTCTAATGGAGGTGTTGTGGGAAGCCAATTGAGCATCGGAGTCCGCATTGCGCTCCATCATTTGCTTGAAATTTTGTTCAATTCTTCCCATGTCATTACTTGATGAGATTTTTCCTTGAGCTTGGTACGGGGGTGGATTTCTTGGTTGTTGGTACATCGGGGGCCTTTGAAAGCCCGACTCCCGGTTACCATTACCACCCCAATTATTGTTGTTATTGCCTTTGCTCCAATTGTTCTCATTATTGTTCCCCCATTGTTGGTTGTTGTTGTTCCCCCAGTTTCGTGAATTGTTGTTTTTGTTCCAATTGCATTGTCTTTGATTACCCCAATTTTGATTGTTGCCTTGGTTGTTCCAGTTTTGATTGTTGCTTTGATTACTCCCTTGGCTTTGATAATTATTAGCATACATGACATCCTCATCTTGATCATCATATGAATCTTCTTGGCTATACCCACTTGGTCCTTGGTCACCTTGATCATTGTTACTTTGCATTGGATTTCCCCGAGGTCTCCTTTTGTTCACCAACACATTCACTCCCTTCATGGCATTTACTTGCTTCGACCCTTGTAATTGTTGAAGATGTGCCTTGGCAAGTTGGTTCATAGTGGTAGTGAGCTCGACAATTGCTTGCCCATATTCTTGAAGTTCTTTGTGAAGACCATTAACACCAGAATCACCCTGAGGTATGTTTGCTCTACTCTGCCATGCTGACGATATGTCAGCCATCTCATCTAACATCTCACATGCCTCGGGGTAAGTCAACTTCAAGAAATTTTCACCGGCCAATTGATTGACCACACATTGATTAACGGTGTTTATGCTCCGGTAGAAGGTCTGCTGAATCATGGCTTCAGTCATGTCATTGTTTGGACATTCCTTTATCATGGTCCGGTAGCGCTCCCAAATCTCATGCAAAGGATCATTTGGCTCTTGTTTGAAAGCCAATATTTCATCTCTAAGCATTGCCATGTGACTGGGAGAAAAGAATTTTGCAATGAACTTGTCTGCTAGCTCGTCCCATGTAGATATGGAGTGGTTAGGAAGTCTGTCAAGCCAATCAAGTGCCTTCTCTCTAAGAGAGAAGGGAAACAACAGAAGCCTCAAAGCATCTTCTGAGACATTCGTCTGCTTACTTCCCCAGCATGTATCTATGAATCCCTTCAGATGCTTGTAGGCATTTTGGCGGGCGGCTCCGGTGAAATAGCCCCGCTGCTCCAAGAGTGTCAGCATCACATTTGTTATTTGAAAATTTCCCGCCCGGATTCTAGGCGGGATAATAGCACTGGCGTACCCCTCGTTTGGAAGGACCCGAGGGGCTGCTCTGGGAGGTGGAGGCAGGGGATGGTCTGGAATGTCCTCATTAATATTGGCCTGTCGGCTCCATCTAGGAGGTGGTACTTGGTTTATTTCATCTTCTTGGTTGTCACATACCTCCTCTATGATGTTTCCCAAAGGATCTGCCATTAGAACCTGAATTGATTCAACACACACGTTAACAAAAAAAGGAAAGAAAAACACTTAACACCACTACTCACGTAGATAATCAACACCGTATAAGTCCCCGACAACGGCGTCAAAAAGTGATCGGCGCCCACCTACACTACTAAATAGTAGCAAGATGAGGGTCAATGCAGCTTTTACCCGAACGGGTCGGGATCGAATCCACGGGGAGTTATGATTGTGGGAGTTGAGTTCCTAAGTAATCTAGCAGTGCNCTAGTAGTGTTTCGTGCTCTTAATTGCACTTTTCATACTTTTGGTTTTATATTAGAACTACGGTTTAGACTAATTGCAAATAGCTAATTAACTAACTAATGTCTTTTTGAGTGTTTTCTTAATAGATAAAGAGGACTAGGGTTATGACTTTATCCTAGGTGAGTACTCAACGGGATCCCAATACCTAAGGCAAAGATGTCATAAAAGGGATTGTGATATAGCCAATGCACGGGATTACCCACTCTATACCTCTCGGTAGATTGAGTGGCTTTGCCCTAATTGCCTCTCTCGAAACCAATTGGGCGTCAAAATCATAAAAGCAATATAGGCTCAAGTAGGGTTTTACTATCTCTAGGTTTAACCCGTTAATTGGGACTATCAATCTCTTGAATACGTCCCAATTCCTTGTTGGACTGATTTTCTAGACTCAAGTTCTCTTTCTCAAGAATAACCCAAGTCAAATAAACACCAATTAGTGTTTGCAACCACTAATTTTAATATGAAAATCTCAAATCAACCCAAATACCAATTACCCATAAACATCTAAGCCTTAATTTAAAGAACCCATCAAACACCCACACTAGGGTTGAGCCACAACCCTAAATAATGGGTTTAGCTACTCATAATAACTGAAGAAATCAGAGAAATAGATGAAGCAAAACCCACATAATTGAATTATAAACAAAAATTGAAAGATTCAATGTTGAAACCTTTCTAAAATTACTCAAAAAGCTGAAGAAAAGTCGTTCACGAGCTCTTGATAATCTCAGAGTACAAACGCTGACCTAAAAATGGGAAAAGAAATTATTTATACTAAGCCGAATTTTCTGAACAAAAATACCCCTACGGGGTCTCCGCGGACCGCACAAAATGGACTGCAGTCGCGCTGAGGTCTTTGGCTTGAAAATCTGAGTCTCTGAACTTGGCCACCCCGGTCCGCATAAAATGCACCGCGGCCGCAGTGGCTTCAGTGCGGACCGCACAAAAATGGACTGCGGTCAGTGTTGGTCTTCTGGCCTTCAAAATTAATACTCTCTTAATCTCCTCAGTGCGGACCGTGCAAAATGGACTGCAGTCCGCGGTGGGTAGTTGGACTTTGCTTGTGCTTGTTCTTGGTACTTGTGCATGTTTCACTCCTTTTTGAGCAGGGTTTTGACTATTTGTCACCCTTTTTGACAAAACCCTGTAACAAACACAACAAGTAAGCCTTTGGGACTATTTTGCATAAAATTTCATCCAAAACTTAATCAAGAAAGAGTGTAAATTAAGGTAAAATCCCTAGTTATCATATAACCACCTAGTACGGATTCGTACAAATCTATCCCGAAATTTATGCCTTGATCTTTGTGCCATTCTGGTGTATGTTCGAAATTGTACCATCTCGAGGTGGACCACGCTAGGTCTTCGATTTGTTCCCCCGAAGTGTGCACTTTCCAGCCAGACCTGACCCCTACTTCGAGTTGCCTGAACTCGAGCTTGGGTAACAATTAGGACTACGAAATCGGGCTCCCTGATTTCGACCGTATACAGAGAGTCCCTACGTTTCTTAGAATGAAAAGATAAGAAACGATTTGATTCTCGACCCCTTGATGCCCCAAGCATGATGTCAGTATTGTGATGTTAGCAACTGGTGTGATTAAAAGGTCGTGAAAAGGTCACGTCTACACAGTTTTCGAAAAGCCATTAATTGAAAGCGGCTAATGATCTGTCGTTTGGATTCCTCAACACGCCTAGGTAACCTCTATAAATACTCCAACCTTTCACTTTACAAACTTTACTTTCCACAGCATCCTCTACATCAACTTCTCTATTGTCTCTGTGTTTATCTTTCCCTTCACCATCAATTTTCCTTACTTCTTCTGAATTCACAAAAACAATGGCCAAAACCTCAAAAATAGTTCCTTAGAAAGAGAAAGCTTCCTCGTCATCACGCCAATCCAAGAGCAAAACGGTAGTACCGCCTCGTATCGAGGACTGTACTCCCGGGCCCTGCGAAACATCTTCCAACTTTAAGATTGGAAGGCCTGCTTCGGTCCCGGGTCGATCTGAACCAATGTCTCGATATATCAGTTTGATAAGCAAGGCTGAACCCGACCGGGTGAAGGTGGACTGTAATTGGGGAAATAAGGATGTAGTGATCCCTTCCCCCGAAGAGGATATTACCACTCACAAAGCGGGGTACCTGAGTGTGTATACTTATCCGTTCACCCTAGGTCTTGTAGACCCTTCTTTGCTCTTCCTAGATCCAGTGATTCTCGACTTTTTCCAACAATACCAAGTGACGCTTAGTCAAATTTACCCCTCCTTCTGGCGAATCGTCCACTTGATTAGGTATTTCTCGAGCAAGGTCGAAGGAATGTCTTTTATCCTCGATCATCTGATCAGGCTATACATCCCTTGTCTTTATCGAGGTGGCATGATAAAGCTACAACACCGATCCTCGAAGTCTTTCTTCTCCAGTATCGATAAAGACAAGGACCGAGGGTGGATGAGCCGCTTTGTCCGAATCAAGACCTATGACCAGATTCCTGCTGAAAGGATGCCATTCCCCGAGGAATGGAACATGAAACGTAAGTACAGACTTATCGAGGTTGACTTACTATTTTGATGTCCCTGCTTTCTCTCAAACTAATCCTTTTATAATTATGCAGCTATCGCTTGGTTTCCTGGTGCGGTTGCGGACCTCCCAAGCTGGGTTCGGCAATTGGCCTCCACTTTCTCATACGCCGAGCGCATCTGGCGTGATTTGGCCAAAGGTCGATGGGATTCCAAAAACCACGATAAGTTTTCATTATTTGCACATCTAAGTTCCTTAGTGAAATACTCACTTTTGCTTCTATGTAGGCCTCGGGGACACCGTTTCAATGAGGTCGCCCCCATCCGGTGAGGAAGAAGCCCCAAAATCTACAAGGGACAAGAAAAGGAAGAAATATTTGCCAGTGAGCTCCTCGAAGCCAAAGAAAACCAAGCTTCGAAAGCCTAAGGCCGTTATTGTGGCCTTATCTCAGGAAACGGCCGAACGTCTTCGTGTTGAGGACGAAGAGAGAGATGGTGCAGAGGGCGAAGATGATGACCGCCCGTTAGTAATTCAGAAAAGAGTAAGTATTGATGCTTCGAAGGCCGCTGAACCGAAGGCTGCTGATATGGTTCAATCTCGAGCTGAAAAGATTTTCGAGGGGAGCTCGAGTAAAGTCCCTGAGCCGGAAAGTGACAAGAGTGCGCCTTGTCCCGGGGGGAACTTGACTGATGACCTTGGAGATCCCAAATATGAGGCTCCCCGAAGACGGGAGAATGTCCCAAGTGAATCATTCGAGGTAATCAACGTGGACGATTCTCCACCGGGCCCGAAGTTTTCTAAAGGGCAAATATGGGATGCCCAAGATTTGAGAACTCCGGATGTGGGAACATCCCATGGGGAGAACGAAAATCTTTTGGGAGTACATCACTGGAATCGAAGAGGGCCCCGATCTTGACGCCTCATTCATTTTTTAGGAGGCCGAAAAGCTTTGCAAGCAGGTAACCTTTGTCTTTGCAACTACGTTTTGAGTTTGATTTTTATCTTTCTGACTCCTTTCCTTTGTGAGAAGGCCGTGCTGCTTTACAATCAAGCATTTTCCAAGTCTCGGGCCGAGCTTGCCCGTTGTGAAGCTGAGCTCAAGAAACTCATGGTAGATATGGACAACCTTAAGGATCTCTACGCCAAAAGAGAGGGGGAAATCAGCGATCTTCGAGCTGGTTCGGAGAAGTCTTCCCAAGAATGGGCCAAGCTCATAAAACAGGTAATATAGCCTTTGTGGGCCTATTTTGTATTTACTTGTTTTGGTGTCTAATGATTCAACTTTGCAGTTCCCGCAAAAGGCCGACCTTGTGGAGCAACTTCGGGAGGAGCTCAAGACCAAAGAGGCTGAAACCCTTGGGTGGAGGCAAAATATGGATCGTCTGGCCTCAGAAAAAGATACTCTTCGGCAAAAGCTGGCCTCGGTCGAGCACCAGCTTCAAATTACGTAAGAGGAGAGCTGCAAAATTGAGGAGCTTCGAACCAAAAAGGCTGCTGAATTTGCTAAAGCCAAATTTGAGGCTGAGGAATTTGTGTCCTCGTATCGAGCTGATGCCGCTGCTGCCAATGCTCGGGCATAGGAGATCTCTGCCACGACCGATATTAAGTTAACATGTGCCATCAACCATGCTAGGCTGGAATCCCGAAGACAAACTCTCGAGGAGGTGCATGCTAGAGGCATCGACCTCTCGGCCGACATCGAGAAAGTGAAAACTTTGAAAGAAGAGGCAATTACACTACTCTCCGATGATGAGGATTCTTCCAGTAGCTCCAAGAGTGAGAGAGGCGAAGATGAAGTCCCCGAGGAGGAGGAGGTCCCTGAAGGTAAAGATACCGAAGATATAGCTACTTTGGATATTGCCTCCGCCAAGTGGCCCCGAAAACAAATTAGGTTCCTTTTGTTTTCTTATTTTATGTAAGGGCCCCTCGTGGGAGTTGTAAATGTTCTTTTGAAAACATCTCTTTATGAATATAAAGAACCCTTTGCTCCATCTTTGTTTTATGTTTAACTCTATTTCGTCTTCATTTGTGAAAAGAAATGATATTGTAATTCTAGGTTCAGAATATAGTAAACTCTTAGGTTTTTATTCGACCAATGAGCGATAATAGAATACCTCTTAAGGTTTAATGCTCGGTCTCGAAGTGATGGGACTCTTGAGTTTGAGCTGAGTGAAGTCAAAGTCTCGAGCTTCATGTGCTTCGGCCCTTATGCTCTTAAATATTTGTCTTTAGGCTTTTTAATACTAGCCCTTAGTCTCTTTTAGTTTGGCCCTTAGACTCTTTTAGGTAGGGCCAATTCGGTCTCTAAAGCGGCTATATTTTTTCCCTCTTTACGGCTAAAAGACTTAGTGAAAATTTTGATATGCCTTAGCATGTGTTTTTTGTACCCGTTGGGTTTTTCAAAGGCTCGATCTATTGGAACATCGTTTGTAATTCGTTGTGCACTGATAATTGACTACCTCATGAGGGTTTTTCGAAGGCTGATGTTTATCGAAGCCTCTAAGTTATTTGAGGGCTGGTTTTATCGAAGCCCTTTTATCATTTGCTTTAGTTGAAGGTAGCCTGATTTAATCGGTTTTTCGAAGTGTTTGAAGACCTTTAGTTTTATGGCGGAAGTCGGACGTCTCCAAGCCGCAATTTTTTGGCCGTAGCCTTTTCATATGACCATAGTCTTTGATATGGTCGTAGCCTTTAATGTGGTCGTAGCCATCGGGTATGTCTCTTAGACTTGTTTCCCGATAACCTTTCAAACTTGTTCGAAAGGTTAGTCCTCGACTATGGTGGCCTTGGCCTTTATATCAAAGGGGTGCCTCTTAAAAGTCTTATGAGTTTGAGTTTTTGATGGCTCGGAGGTGTTGACCGTCGATGACAGTCCCCGAGTATTCGGGGTGCATTTGCGATCTAGACCTTGAGCCGTTTATCTTATTATTATAAGTGTGAACTCGTATAGTAGTAGACTTCTTTGAAACACAAAGTGTTTTGATATAGCAAGAATGCTTCTTTGAATAATTGATACACGTGTACATGTTTTGCCGTCGGGGGCTCGACTATTCTACATGGACACAGTTCATTCGACCGTTTGGCCCATTACAACGTTCTCCTATCGAGGCCCTATTTGGAACAAATTATTTTCTTCGAAAGTACAACCTCCGAGGGTGATGCCCCCCAGTGTTCGAGGTTGATTGAAAAGAAGCCTTGAATACTTGTTGAATTCCCCTTAGGTAGCATATAAGTGTTTCCTCGTTAAAAACCTTGCCAAAAAAACCCATTTGGGATAAAACCCGATCAAAGGGAAAAAGAGTGCAACACATGCTTTAAAACCCAAAGTCTTTGAGTTGAAGGGTGTTGCAATGTCTCCAATTGAACATCTGCAAGGAGTTAGTCTTAAATATAAAACAACGAAGGTCATACCTTAGCAATAATATCGTTTGAGTAGTGATATGTTCCAATTGTTTGGTAGTTGCTCGACTTCCATTGTGCTAAGTTTGTAGGATGCCTTCCCTACAACTCCGATGTCTCGGTACGGTCCTTCCCAATTGGGGCCTAGTTTCCCTTCGTTTGTGTCTCGAGTATTGAGGGTGACTTTCCTTAGAACTAAGTCCCCGACTCCGAAATGTCGAATGTTCGCCCTTCTATTGTAATACCTCTCGATCCTTTGTTTTTGTTCGACCATTCGAACTAGAGCGGCTTCATGTTTTTTCATCTTGTAGCTTGAGGCAAGTGTTCATAGCCTCGTGGTTTGAATCCTCGGTAGTATGCTGAAATCTGACGCTAGGTTCCCCGACCTCGACCAGAATTAATGCTTCGGACCCATACACCAAAGAAAATGGGGTTTCCCCCGAGCTTGATTTCGACGTTGTTTGATATGACCATAGCACCTCGGGCAATACTTCTCTCCATTTCCCTTTAGCATCATTCAACCTCTTCTTCAAGTTTTGAATGATAGTTTTGTTCGTGGACTCAGCCTGGACATTTGCGCTTGGGTGATAGGGTGTTGATAGAATCCTTTTGATTTTACGGTCTTCGAAGAATTTTGTCACTTTGTTGCCGATGAACTGCTTCCCATTGTCGCATACTATTTCGGCTGGTATCCCAAACCGACACACGATGTGGTCCCATTTGAAGTGGATGACTTCTTTTTCTCTTATTTTCTCGAAGGCCTGCGCTTCTACCCATTTTGAAAAGTAGTCAGTCATAAATAAAATAATTTAGCTTTACTTGGCACCGTTGGTAGGGGGCCGACGATGTCCATCCCTCATTTCATGAATGGCCACGGGGATAAGACTGAATGGAGTTGTTGATCGGGCTGATGGATCATCGGTGCGAACCATTGGCATTTATCACACCTTCGAACGAACTCCTTGGTATCTTTTTCCATGCTATCCCAGTAATATCCTACTCTAATTACCTTGCGAACCAAAGAGTCGGCATCAAAGTGGTTCCCACAAGTGCCTTCGTGGATTTCTCGCAATACATAATCGGTGTCTCCCGGTCCTAAGCACACTTCCAGTGGTCCGTCGAAGGTCCTTCTGTATAATGTTCCATTTTCATTGAGCGAGAATCGAGCTGCTTTGGCTCGTAAGCCCCTCGACTCCTTTGGGTCCGAGGGAAGCTTTCCGTGCTTCAAGTATTCGACGTACTTATTCCTCCAATCCCACGTCAAACTTGTTGAATTAATTTCCGTATGGACTTCTTTGATCACGGACCTCGATAATAGGACAATAGTCCCCGGGACGATATCATCTTCTTCAACCGACGACCCCAGATTTGCAAATGCATCAACCTTACTGTTTTGTTCTCAAGGTACATGGTCCAATGTCCATTCCTTGAAGCGGTGCAATGTCACTTGAAGTTTGTCTAAGTACCTTTGCATTCTATCTTCGCGAACTTCAAAGCTTTCATTTACTTGGTTGGCTACCAAAAGAGAGTCACACTTGGCCTCAATGACCTTTGCTCCCAGGCCCTTGGCCAGTTCGAGATCTATACTCTGCCTTATTGTTAGTCAATTTAGAAATTTTGATAGACTGCCTAATGATATTGCCCGTAGGCGGTTTTAAAATAATACCGAGCTCGGACCCTTTCACGTTCGAGGCACCGTCTGTGAAGAGAGTCCATACCCCCGATGATGTACCCTTTTTTAGGAGGAGTTTCTTTTCTACTTCGGGTACGAGGGCAGGTGTAAAATCAGCCACGAAGTCTGCCAAAATTTGAGACTTGATGGTCATTCGGGGTTGATACTCGATATTGTACCCTCCAAGTTTGTTGGCCAATCGGCCCGAAAACTCGGGCTTATGCAAGACATTTCCAAGTGGATATGTGGTCAATACAAATATAGGGTGACATTGAAAATATGGTTTTAATTTCCTAGATGCGCTTATCAGTGCAAGTGCTAACTTTTCTAAATGCGGATACCTGGTTTCAGCATCTCCTAGGGTTCGACTCACATAATAAACAGGAAATTGTGTACCTTGTTCTTCTCGAACTAGCACGCCACTTACCGCTACCTCGGACACAGCTAAATACAAGTATAGTTTTTCATCCTCCTTTGGAGTGTGAAGCAAGGGAGGGCTCGAGTGGTACCGTTTTAACTCTTCCAAGGTTCTTTGACACTCCAGAGTCCATGCGAAATCGTTCTTATTCTTGAGTAGGGAAAAGAAATGATGACTCTGATCTGATTATCTCTAGATAAATCGGCCTAGGGCAGCTATCCGTCCGGTTAGCCGTTGTACGACTTTCACATTTTTTACGATGGTGATTTCTTCGATGGCTTTGATTTTGTCGGGGTTGATCTCGATCCCCCTGTTTGACACCATGAAACTTAAGAACTTGCCCGAGCCAACTCCAAAAGCACATTTTTCGAGGTTGAGTTTTATGTTGTATTTTCGTAAGATCTCGAATGTTGCCTGCAAATGAGTCAAATGGTCCTATGCGCGCAGGGACTTAACTAGCATGTCATCAATATAAAATTCCATAGACTTGCCTATCTGATGTTCGAACATTTTATTAGCTAGGCGTTGGTATGTGGCCCTTGCATTTTTTAGTCCAAAAGGCATTACATTGTAGCAATATGTTCCATACTTCGTGATAAACGAAGTTTTTTCTGGTCCTCCGGGTTCATTCGAATTTGGTTGTACCCGGAGTAGGCATCGACAAAGGTAAGGATCTCGTGGTCGGCCGTAGCATCGATCAAACGATTGATGTTGGTCAATGGGAAAGAGTCTTTAGGGCATGCCTTGTTCAAATCTTTGTAGTCTACACACATTCTAAGTTTGTTTCCTTTTTTAGGGACTACTACTACATTAGCCAGCCATTCAGGGTATTTAACTTCCCTAATGAACCCTATCTTAAGAAGTTTGTTTACCTCGTCTTTTATGAATGCGTGCTTTACCTCGGACTGGGGCCTTCTCTTTTGCTTCACCGGTTTAAATCTGGGATCAATACTCAGTCGATGCATGGTTATCTCCCGTGGGATCCGTGTCATATATAAGTGGGACCAAGCAAAGCAATCAATGTTATTGATAAGGAATTGAATGAGTTTTTTCTTGAGTTCGAGGGTTTACCCCGTCCCCAGGTATACCTTTCGTTCTGGCATATGCTCGATCAATATCACTTGCTCAAGTTCCTCGACCGTGGACTTTGTCGCATCTGACTCCTCGGGGGAGACGAAATCTCGAGGAGTAAGGAAGTCCTCTTCTTTGTCCTCGACCATGTGTTCCTCGGGCTCAATCGAGGATGTAGACTGTGATTGACATTTAGCTACATGTTTGTCCTTGATGCTCGATTTTTCTGATGTAGAGGGCATTGATACTGGTGTCAAGTCATGAACTCCAAATATTTCCTTCACTGCATGTTGCTCTCCACATACCTTCTTTACACCATCTTTTATGGGGAACTTCATCATTTGATGAAGGGTTGATGGTACTACCCTCATGTTGTGGATCCACGGGCTTCCCAGCAAAGCATTATACCTCATGTCACCTTCAATGACATGAAACTTCGTGTCTTGTATGGTCCCGTCCACAATAACTGGGAGGATGATTTCTCCCTTCGTTGTTTCGCTTTTCATGTTGAATCCATTCAAGACTCGAGATGCAGGTATGATTTGGTCAAGCAACCCGAGCTGCTCCACGACCCTCGACCTGATTATGTTCACCGAGCTACCTAGATCCACAGGAACACGTTTAACTTGAAATTTATTTAAAAGAATAGAAATTACTAGTGCATCGTTGTGCGACTGAGATAATCCCTCTGTGTCTTCCTCATTGAATATGAGGGTATCCTCGGGTATGTAGTCCCGAGTCTGCTTCTCCCTTATGATCGACACTTTGGTACATTTGAATATGGGTCCCTGTGGGACATCGACTCCACCGATGATCATGTGAATAACATGTTGAGGTTCCTCTGGTTCATTCTTCCTGTTGGCGTATCTTTTGCTAAAATGGTTCTTGGCCCTGTCGCTGAGAAATTCCCGAAGATGCCCCTCATTGAATAATCGGGCTACCTGCTCTCTCAGTTGCCTGCAATCCTCGGTCATGTGCCCATGTGTACCGTGATACTTGCACATTAAATTGATATTCCTTTGAGAAGGGTCAGTTTGTATGGGTTTAGGCCATCTGGTATCTCAAATTTTTCCAATGGCCGAGATGATACACGAGGCATCGATGCTAAAATTGAATTCTGATAATCGAGGCACCTCCGCCGGTCCTAAGTGCCTATCGAACCCAGTCTTACTTATGAGTCGGAATTCTGTCCTCGATCTGCTCTTCGATCATTCTGAGGTATGTTTCACCTCGAGTTGTTCATTCGTTCTTCGACGTATGGCTGATATCTCTCCTTGTTCGTCCTACGTTCCCTGTCTGCATCTCTCGAATCTTTTGCTGCGAACCTGTTTGGATAAACCGAGCCTGAAAGGGCTCCCAACTATCATCTTTGACCCTAATCTTTGACTAGTATCTGTTATGCACATCCGCCTAAGTCACGACGGGATACTCGATCAAATTTTGCTTCAACTACCTTGATGCTATCGAGCTCCGCTCATTTAGCCCCTAAGTGAAAGCTTGAACAACCCAATCATCAGAGACTGGTGGTAACTCATTCGTTCCAACTGGCACCAGGATACAAATTCCCTTAACATCTCATTGTCCCTTTATTTAATTTTAAATACGTTTGACTTCCTTGTTGCAGCCTTTATGGCACCAGCATGTGCCTTTACAAACGAATCTACCAACATGGCAAACAAATCGATAGAGTTCGGGGGAAGGTTATGGTACCAAATCATGTCCCCTTTGGACAAAGTTTCCCCAATTTCTTCAGTAGAACAGACTCGATCTCGTCGTCCTCCAAATCGTTTCCCTTTATACCATAAGTATATGTAGTGATGTGCTCGTTGAGATCGGTGGTCCCGTTGTATTTGGGTATGCCAGGCATGCGAAATTTCTTCGGAATAGGCTTCGGGGCTGCACTCGGGGGGAAAGGTTTTTGCACAAATTTTTTAGAATCCAGTCCTTTCAAAATCGGAGGTGCTCCCGGTATTTGATCGACCCTCGAGTTGTACGTTTCTACCCTTTTATCATTGTCCTTGATCCTCTTCGCCCCTGACTCGATCCTCTTTGTGAGTTCTTCGAGCATTCTTATGATTGTGGGGTCAACTCCTGATCCATTGTTGCTCGACCTCTCCGGGACCGGTTCATCACGATGGATAGTTTTCGGTCTCACCATGCTCGGAGTCTTTTGCTAGCTTTGCAACTGAGCGATGACAATCCGTTGTGCTTGTAACATTTCGAAAATCACTTGGAGACTGACTTCCCCATCTCCTCGACCCTATGTTCTTTGGCTACCGGGTTGAACTTCTTCCCGCACGCTTCCTCCGACGTCAGTACCCAAGTCGACATTTATAGCAATGTGTGAACCAACATCGACTGGGTTAGGAACTGGTGCTACCCCAAGGTTGAGCGGTGGCACACCGACCCCTGAAGCTGTTGCATTTTCATTTTCCCCGTGGAATCCGAGGCCGCCATTACCATGCATTGGTGTGTTTGCTGAGTTCGACATGTTTTAGCCAGAAATCAAAGAATCTTTGACAAGAAAAAGTGTGAAGAATAACGTGTGTATCAGAAAATTAGTACTGAAACAATCATTAATATCTTAGCCCCCCGGTGGACGCCAAACTGTTTACCTCGAAAATAGGAGTAACAATTAAATTTGATTTGTGGATTTAAAGATATTTGATTTAGTCCAATACTAATTAATAAACAAGTAATGTAGAGTATAAATGAGTAATATCGATGAACCAAACCAGTGTTACTTGGGCGATATAGACCTCGAGGTGGGTCAGGGGTGGTAAAACAAGAACAGTAAAGTAAGAGCAATAAAGTTAGAGAATGATTCTGATGAACAGTGAACGAGAATATAAGATAGTATATTCTTTGTCAATGATTAGATAATCCTTATAAATTATTGGGGTCCCCTTTATATAGGAGGGGAGACCCTAAATAAGGTACATTTCTATTTACAGTAAAGAATTCTATTGATACAATTGTATAACTACCCAGTACGGATTCGTACAAATCTATCCCGAAATTTACGCCTTGATCTTTGTGCCATTCTGGTGTATGTTCGAAATGGTACTATCTCGAGGTGGACCACACTAGATCTTCGATTTGTTCCCCCGAAGTGTGCACTTTCCAGCCAGACCTGACCCCTACTTCGAGTGGCTCGAACTCGAGCTTGGGGTAACAATTAGGACTCCGAAATCGGGCTCCCTGATTTCGACCATATACAGTTTTAAAAAGGTGTTTTTGTTTTCAGGGCGAGTTCTGGGGTGAGACGTACCAAAAATGTCCAGAGGCGATGGTCAGGGTGAAAATCTCAAGAGGCGCACGCCTAGCAATTCGGGATGCATGCCTGGGCGTTTGAGACACGTTTTTTTAGTGAGGCAAAAGCCCAATGAGGTATATCAAATTAAAACAAAATTTTCTTAATAAGTCCTTAATATAATACCTAAATTCTCAAAACTCAGTTTGTAATTACTCAAAAGTTTTGAAAGGAACAGGCACATTAAACTTAAAAGTCAAGATCATTTTTATTACTAGAAGCCCTAATTTATGATCTTTCCTAATTCTTATCTTGTGCGGTACTCTAACAATCAATTACTTTTTGAAAATATAAAGAAAACTCATTCTCCTCCATAGCAGCAACAAGTTAAAAGTTTACAGTATAAGTTAGTCATCCTTTTTGTTCCTTCACATAGAAAATTTTATTCTTTTCAACTCGAGTTACTTGTACTTGTAAATAGAGTATAATGAATTATTTTGACTAGTTTTTTGCAGGGATGGAGTACATCTATATATTTTTCACTTATAGTTTTCTTCAATTTTTATGTAATTTTACCTTTTTGAAAATATTTAATATAATTATATTATTTTATAAAATATTAAAAATTAAATACACATGAGACTTACGCCCCACGTGTCTTCGGGCTTACGCCTCACTTATGTAAAACGCTTACGATCATGCTTTTTAAAACACTGGTGGTAGATTATCAATTAATGCTATTAATTGATGTTACTTAAAATTGCCTTTTAACAATGATTTGATTTTGTAAATACGTTTACGCGCCAAACGCTAGACTTAGACTTGGATTAGGATTACATTTATCATGTGTTAGTGCTATAATAGTTCTAACCATACAAGAGTGCAAAATTGTATTAAAAGAATAATATTTGATGTTCTTTCATTTTTACATTCCTAGATGCCATGCATGATATATAGCTCCACGTGCAAGGATGATATTGTAAATACAGATTTAAGAAGCGTACAAGGAATAGAGTTTAACAACTTGGCGTGTAACCATAGGACTTGTCTTGTGTGGATAGATAAGGCGATGTGAACACAAAAAGCTAAGTGTAAGCATGAAAAAGAAAAAAGGAAATAAAAAAATAAAAGTCATTTTCCTGCTGAGTGGAAGTATACTTTTCTGGCCTTCATTAAAATATTCTACACTCATACATTTTTATTATAATTATAATTATAATTATATGATGGGAATTTTTTCCTTTAATATTTGGATGTAGACAGAAATTGGATAGAGAGATGACAGACCGTGGCAGCAGACATTTCTACCACCACCACCATATTCCTTTCATCTTTCTTTTACAGATTCTTTATAGTAGCTTAGTTTTAGTGTTTTAATGATAGGAACCAAAACTCTTTTCTTTGCTTTTCTCTCATTATAAGGGTACACAAAGAAATTACTTTGAGTAGTGGCTATCTCTTGAAACTCCACAAGCGTGTTATTTTCATACTTTAAAGTACACAGTTAAGACTTGAATTCTTTGTCTGTGGGATCGTAATTGTGTTTTTTTTTTTTTTTTTTTTTTTTTTTTTTTTTTTTTTTGACTTAGAATTAATTAGAGAATGTTGTTTATTTTTTGAGCTTTGTTTTAGTAGCTTACTGGGTAATGATCTTTGTTTTATTTGTTGGATGAGTTTGTTCCATGTAATTGGGTTTGATTTGAAATTGGGGAAGTTAGTGTTGACTCTATGTTCCATGAATTGTGGTAGCAAGAGTTTGGTTGGTGATGGGGAGCAGATATTGATGAAATTATGGGAAGGTATAGGAGAGGTGAGTGGTAAGATTTATAATTGTTACCCTGAGTATGTGGTAGGAAACAAGTGGTGGAGGAAGGTTTTGATAGCATGGGTATTATTTTGGGTACTTGTATCTTTTTCAGTATTCTGGTACATGAGCACTCAAGCTTTTCACAAAAGAAATGAAACACTTGCAAGTATGTGTGATGAGAGGGCTCGGATGTTACAGGATCAGTTCAATGTTAGCATGAATCATGTGCAGGCCATGTCCATTCTCATCTCTACTTTCCACCATGCCAGGAACCCTTCTGCTATTGATCAGGTCATTATTTCATCCATCCATTATATTTGAATTGTTAATTAATTAGCCAAACACAAACAAACTGCTCTAAAAACAAACAACAGGGTACTTTTGCAAGATATACAGAAAGAACAGCGTTCGAGAGGCCTCTTACAAGTGGTGTCGCATATGCAGTGAGAGTGCTCCACTCAGAAAGAAAAGAGTTTGAGATGCAACATGGTTGGAGTATTAGGAGAATGGATACACTTGAACAAACTCCAGTTCACAAAGATGACGAGTATGATAGAGATGGCCTCGAGCCATCACCAGTTCAAGCCGAATATGCCCCTGTTATTTTTGCACAGGATACTATTGCACATGTAATTTCTGTTGATATGCTCTCTGGAGAGGTAAAAGTCTTCTTTGAATGTAAATCTGCCACACGCACACACATATGCAAATAAATAAATTATTGTGCCAAACGTACAGGAAGATCGCGAGAATGTTTTACGTGCGAGGGAATCAGGAAAGGGTGTTCTCACGGCTCCCTTCAGGCTACTTAAAACAAATCGCCTTGGAGTGATAAAGACATTTGCAGTTTACAAAACTGATCTTCCTTCTAATGCAACTCCAAATGAAAGGATCCAAGCAACTGACGGGTATTGTCATCTGCTTTATACTGAGCTGACTACTCAACTTTTTGAATCTAAAAACTGCAGGAGAAAGATAAACTTGTTCAGCATTTTAGAATTTCACATTTTGGAGTAAGCTAATATTCTGGTATGGTATTCATAAGTTTCTTCCCTTTCCAAGCAGGTATCTTGGTGGAGTCCTTGACATTGAGTCACTTGTAGAGAAGCTTCTTCAGCAGCTTGCAAGCAAGCAAACTATCCTTGTAAATGTGTATGATACAACTAATATCTCCCACCCTATTAGCATGTATGGTTCGAATGTGTCAAGTGATGGTGTGGAGCATGTCAGTGCTCTCAACTTTGGCGATCCATTTAGAAGGCATGAGATGCGTTGCAGGTGATTTTTTGCTTTCATCATTGGATGTCTTCGTTGTGCATAATCATGATTCCTGTCATTTCAGGCTTTTTCTATTTGCTTAAATGGATATGGACACTAAGGATTTGAGTAGATTTGAATTTAAGATTGAATCCTCTGAGATTGCTGCTCCTTTTTTTTTTAGATTCAAACAGAAACCACCATGGCCTTGGCTAGGCATCACAACTGCAACAGGAATCCTTGTAATTGCATTGCTTATTGGGCAAATCTTTCATGCAACAATAAACAGAATAGCCAAAGTTGAGGATGATTATCATGAGATGATGGTGCTGAAAAAGCGTGCTGAGGCTGCTGACGTTGCAAAATCACAGGTATATATGATTTTTCTTTTTTCTCTAAGTACTTTTATCCAACACTTGTTATAGGATATGACCTAAATAGACCTCTATCTTGTAGTTTCTCGCTACTGTTTCCCACGAGATCAGGACCCCCATGAATGGTGTTCTTGGTGAGTCTTAAAATTTGCAATTTGCTGCATCATTACTCTTAGTATATTTTA
Organism: Nicotiana undulata; assembly: GCA_005239495.1. Lineage (NCBI taxonomy): Eukaryota > Viridiplantae > Streptophyta > Magnoliopsida > Solanales > Solanaceae > Nicotiana > Nicotiana undulata. Next base: position 30,234 of record ML250777.1, on the reverse strand, counting down.
GAGGACATCAGAGTATTAGGATAAACATGTATACACTTGTTTCACAGGCATGCTTCATATGCTTATGGACACCAATCTAGATGTGACACAACAAGATTATGTCAGTACAGCTCAGGCCAGTGGTAAAGCTTTAGTTTCACTAATAAATGAGGTTTTGGACCAAGCAAAGATAGAATCTGGTAAGCTTGAGCTTGAGGCAGTCTGTTTTGATGTGAGAGCTACTCTGGATGAGGTTCTCTCGCTCTTTTCGGGGAAATCTCAAGAAAAAGGAGTTGAGGTACTTTACACCTCAGACTTCCCATTTATTAATACTATCTTCTTTTTCCTATTGTGATCTAATTATTCTTTTTCTGGAGTGCAGTTGGCAGTTTACATCTCTGATAAGGTTCCCGATGTGCTTATTGGTGACCCTGGACGGTTTCGTCAGATTATCACAAACTTGATGGGAAACTCTATCAAAGTAAGTTCACATATCTCTTCAACTTTGCTCCCAGAAAATATAGCAGTGACAAAGAGTTGACTTAACTAGGAGAGAAAGGGAAAGCTAAACAGGAACGCTACTCTCTGATTGAGTTTAAACTGGAGTTGATATGTGAGTTTGTGCCTTTTTTTAAGCCCTCCACAGGAACTCCCCTTTGCTACCCTGGTGACTCTAACCGCAACCTCAAGATTGGAGGTGGAGAGTGCTACCATTTGAGCAACTCTCTTGTCAAGGAATATGTAAAATTACTAAAGATCCATCCGGTGTTTTTCTTATGTAGGAATTAACTGAGTGCGTTACAGAAAAAAGGAAGTAACTAGTGCAGTTGATAACATGCTTTTGTCATGTTCTGCTAATTAAGTTACCAAAGTTGCGCCCGATTTTAATAAATTTGTTATAGCATATGTATATCACTCACTTTAACGAAGATATATATATATATATATATATATATATATATATATATATATATATATATATATATATATATATAAATATATGAGGAATATTGTCTCTATATACTTGATTTGTGTCATTCTAGTCGATGCCAACTTGCTTGGGACCAAGACACAGTTGTTCTTGTATCGGAGATATACAGGCATCTAAAGGATTCTAAAAAGGTGTTGTGCTGCCCCACTTAATTTCCTTGCAATTTTAACTTGAAGGCTTAGAATTTTTGACAAGGTATCAACACCTAAGTTGCTCGGACTTGGTGCGGGCATCCGATACGGGCACGGATCCGAGTGTCGGATTCAGCAAAATCTAAATTTTAAGATTCGGGGGTGCGGATCCAAGTATGGATACGGGTAAGGGGATTCGGCTAAAAAAATTCAAAATTATAAAAATATAGAGCTATAAAGAGAAAGAGAAAGCCCTTCAAGTCCATCCACCAACTCTCCATCTTATCACTGCTACTGTCTGCCAGAAATCCGAACTCAGAACACGAGCCCTTGAATTCTTGGTTTTTCTTAACCACAAAACAGCAAATATGAGACAAAATTACTACAATATTGAAGGTATGTCATTTCCCATGTCTTAAATCTGTTTATTTTTAATTTTGAGAAATTAAAATCTCAATTTCCCCCCAAATTTGTCGATGGACCCTTGTCAAGGTATCCGTAGTTAGTTGGCCGAATCTGGGACGTATCCCGCTCCCGCTCCCGTCCCGTGTCGAGGCCGGTGCGGCACCAAAAACGAAGAGTCCGCACAACTTAGATCAACACCAACTTTTGATAAACCAACTCTCACATGTGCAAAAGTGCATTCAAGTCCACTATTGAGCTACATGTGCTAGAGAGTGCTGGAGATATGGAATGACTCATATCAAGTATGTATGGCCGTAAGGACCAGGAGGGTGCACAGATATATGATGACCTAAGTTGCTCTGACACGGCAGTTTAGGTGTCGCACCCATGTCGACATGACACTAGTATGGGTGTGTGTATGGGATCCGAATAGGAACTGGTCAAATAATTTTGGGTACTTTGACCCCGACAGACGGAAAAATTTGAGACGAGATACAATTTGATTCCCAAAATCAAAAACAAAACTAGGGTAAATTTGAAGAATATAGCATACCTTATCTAGGAAATCAATCCTTTACTCATTTACAACTTCAAAATAAAAAAGAAATCCACACTTTACAAGCTATACTTAAGTACTCCTCAAATTTTCTCATAATATAGAGATATTTTTATATTTTTGTTTTTTTGAATTGTTTTTAGCCGGATCTCAGCATCCGTATCCATACTAGGATCCATACCCAATCTTGGAATTTACATCTCGATCAGACACCCACACCCGTGTCCGAGCAACTTAGATAATGACTCACATTGATATACAAGGTCAAAAAAGAGTTTTGGACTTCTGGTGACATATAAAATTAAACATTGCATATATAAGGGCATCAAGGGGGTTAGTTGTGGGTACTCACCCAACTTTAGGTTTTGGGTTGGATGATCATACTTTTCACACTCTCTAAAGTATAATGTCTTTTTGCAGTTCACTGAGAAAGGTCATATATTTGTGATGGTCCATCTTGTCGAGGAAGTGATTGAGTCATCTGAGGAGTTCAAGATGGAATCGTCATTGAAGTGCACTTTGAGTGGATTGCCTGTAGCCGATAAACGACAGAGCTGGAGAAGTTTTTTAGCTTTCAATCAAGAAGGATCTGCTTCTTTCACATCTTCCTTGCTGGGCCAGATCAATCTGATAGTTTCAGTAGAAGACACTGGTGTAGGCATTCCTTTAGAAGCTCAATCTCGTATATTCACCCCCTTCATGCAGGTTGGTCCTTCTATTGCTCGCATCCATGGGGGAACAGGTATTGGACTTAGCATAAGCAAATGTTTGGTTCAACTTATGAAGGGTGAAATTGGATTTGTAAGTTTGCCAAAAATTGGATCCACCTTTACTTTTACTGCTGTTTTCACCAATGGCCGCTGTAACTGGAATGAGCAGAAGAGCCAACAAATCAACAATCCGTCAAACTCTGTTTCTTCAGAATTCCATGGCATGAGAGCCTTAATTGTTGACCCAAGAACTGTCCGTGCTAGGGTCTCACAGTATCACATGAAACGACTTGGAGTTCATTCTGAAGTGGTTTCTGATTTGAATCACGGTTTGTCTTACTTAAGAACTGACAACAGGGTCACACATATGATCCTCATTGAACAGGAGGTCTGGGATACTGATTTGGGAATGTCAAGTCTCTTTATCAAAAACTTAAGCGATATCGATGCTAATGTCCCTCCTAAACTATTTATATTAGCTAACTCTATAAATTCTAGCCGAGTTGGTGGAGCCAATGGTTTTTCTACTCCATTTGTCATCATGAAGCCACTAAGGGTGAGTATGCTTGCTGCATCGCTCCAACGTGCCATGGGTGTTGGTAACAAAGGGAATTGCACGAATGGAGAGCTCTCCGGTTCTTCTCTTTCCAAGCTCCTTCAAGGGAGAAAAATTTTGGTTGTGGATGACAATAATGTGAACCTTAGAGTAGCTGCTGCTGCGCTGAAGAAATATGGTGCTGATGTTGTCTGCACAGACAGTGGAAAAAAGGCAATCACTTTCTTAAAACCACCTCATCAGTTTGATGCATGTTTCATGGATATTCAGATGCCAGAAATGGATGGGTATGTTTCTTAAGAAACGCTATGTTATCTACCATTTTTAGACCCGCTAATTTATATTTTCCTTGCTTATTTTTGCATAACCATCAGCTTCTACTCCAATCATAGCCAATTCCTTTATCGCACTTTCTGCTGTGCACAAGTATCATTTAGAGAAGCTCTGTTATATGTTTGGCAAATTAAATCGCTTTTAAGCTGGATGGTAACACTATAAAATTCAATAACAGGTTTGCAGCTACAAAGAGAATCCGCGACATGGAATCTGACATCAATAGCCGTATCCTACTTAGACAACTTCCTGTTGAAGCTTATGGAAATGCTTCAAGCTGGAAAGTGCCCATTTTGGCCATGACTGCTGACGTGATTCAAGCTACAAACGAACAGTGTCAGAAATGTGGAATGGATGGTTATGTGTCGAAGCCATTTGAGGCTGAGCAACTTTATCAAGAAGTGTCGCGCTTTTTTCACGTCAAACCAAATCAGAATAGCTGAAGAGTATTCGTGGTGAATTCTTGTGATTGCCGTCGAGTGGAAATGCCATTTTCTTCATGGTGCCCAAACTTGATTACTACTGCAAGTTAGGAGTGCGAATCTCCGAAACTTAACAGACAATGTACATAAAACTTCAAGGATTGCTTTTGGATTCTTTGTTGGGGTCTGATCTGACATCGCAGAGGACTTGGATGTAACCACTTGAAAAAACCTTTCTTAAAGAGTTGTCAATCCTTTTGATCAGGCTAGTCTCTCGAGGAATGTATGATGCTTGTACCATTGAGAGTGATCTAGTTGATATAGGAACAAACAGGAATACGTTTCATGTGTATGTATATTCTCAAATCCTATAGGGCACATAGGAAAGTAGTCATAATAGGTAAAAAGTTAGTTCAGTCATACTTGGCATAAACATAGGGACAGCAAACAGCTGAACTGCTTCTTTTGCCTTGGTGTATAGTACAAACTACAAAGAACATGTTTGATGTAGGACATTTCGATGTCGAGTATAAAGTAAGCATTCAAATGTTGCTTTTATTCTGTCTCTTTTGTTTTAAGATGATATGCAATCTGTTAGTGAAGCGACGGCTCGAGGATGGGAGTTTATCTGGAGCACCGGCTGACCTATTAGCTTATCCAGATGCTTTTGTTATGTTTTACTTCTCCAGAGGCAAACTTCCAAAATGTTGACATATATTTATGACAAGAATTGTAATATATACTTCTTTTCATATAACTTTTGGATACGTAAATTTTAATTCTAAGATACACATTTACACATTTTTACAAGCACACTGAGCTACGAGGTCATATACGTACATTGCTGTGTATATGTAAGACTATAAATTAAATTGACACGCCCAAGTCGATATGTCCGAGTGGTTAAGGAGACAGACTTGAAATCTGTTGGGCTACGCCCGCGCAGGTTCGAACCCTGCTGTCGACGAAAGATATTGTTATTTTCTTCTCCTTTTGCATTTTTTCTTTTAATCATCATCATACCTGGGAAGAATAAAGTACAAGTTACTGTTAGAATACTGTATTTGTAAATTAATTCTGGTGAAAATAAAATAACATATAAATAGAAAGGTAAACGAAACAAAAGTTAATCCAAGCCCACTGAATTCACAGTGTTTTCTTAAGAAATTTAATCCCCTCTTAGTACCCAAGGTTATGGATTATTTCTTCCCAAGATAGAACGAATTACACACTGGTGTAGTGGTACTTCAAACCCCATTGTTTCAGTGAATACAAAGTTCGGTAGCAAATCACACTTATTCTTGCTTTCTTTGAAGTTAAAAGTATGCATAATAAAGGAGGAGAACTCAGAAAATCATATGGTAAATCTGATAGAATGGACTTGTATTTATAGCCAATGTTGGGCTGAAAACTGAAGAGGTGCAACTCTTCAGAATGACTTTTTTTGCATACGGCCATAGCATAAATGACTATTTACTCAACAGTAAACCGAGAATTCAAGAGAGGTTAATTTTCAGATACAAAACTGAAAAACGGATCATTGGATTTAATATTAATATTCGTTTTAATATTAATATTCTGTTATTAAAACATATTTTTAATAATATTTTTTTAATATTTTCTATTAACAAAAAAATTTGGTCCAAAAATTTAATCAATCAATAGATTTGACCAAATCCGAAAGTCGAAGTCGAGCCGAGCGATGACGACGACGACGACAACGGCGCGAGGCTTGCCTTCTTTCGAATTTTTAAGAGCTAGAAGAAGAGCAATTGCTTATATACCCATCAAAAACCTCTTCCTCTTCCAATATGGGACAATGTCCCTTTGTCAAGGAGGGGAACTCAAATACTACTCAAATATTTTATTTTTCCATCTATTTCCTATTCACCCTCTTTTAAGCATTAATATAGCTTAAAAACCCAACAATCTCCCACATGAATGGGGAATGGTATATCACGGAAATATGCATGAAAAACTGTGTGATTCGCAAGCAAGGATTAATTGCATCTAGATAAGTAGGTTTCCCTTTGAACTTTCCGTAGTGAACTTATGTCGGATATACTCGGTCAATTGGTTGATTTGATATCTTTGAACCGCCGAGCTTTGGTGTATACCTAGACAACCATAAGTCAAACAACCAACCCTTAACCGTCTTTGGTTCTCATTGTTGTGTTCCTTTCAGCCATGAATACCGCCTGGTTTCATAAGTGCGTAGAGAACTTGCCTTACAAAATTCTCCTTGAAGCGGCTAAAACTTCACACTTACATAGGCAATTCCTAAACGTCTCATCCCGTAAATACACTATTTGATATACCCCGTATCGAATTTAGAAATTATTAAAAAGCCTTAATACTTTATCCTTGGTACTGAACATTGTCTCATCACGAGAATGGACCAAAATTTTAGTTGACAATATTGAATCGTCATTAATGACTTTGTTTGATCTCCTTGAACCTAGATTTTGGGATCTCCAGTCTTCTAGGTAGAGTTACCACCACAATGACTTGTTCTCGCNAATAATTTAGTTGACAATGTTGAACCGTCATTAATGACTTTGTTTGATCTCCTTGAACCTAGATCTTGGGATCTCCAGTCTTCTAGGTAGAGTTACCGCCACTATGACTTGTTCTAGGCCATAGTCCCATTCCCCTTGATGATTTCTCAACTACATCTCTAGTTAGGCCTTTTGTAAGTGGATCCGACACATTATCACTTGACTTTACATAGTCAATCGTGATAATTCCTCTAGAGAGTAATTGCTTAACGGTTTTATGTCTTCGTCATATATGACGAGATTTACCGTTATACATAAAGTTCCCAGCCCTTCCAATTGCCGCTTGACTATCGCAATGTATGCATATAGGTGCCAAAGGTTTGGGCCAAAATGGAATTTCTTCCAAGATATTCCGGAGCCATTCAGGTTCTTCACCGGCTTTATCTAAAGCTATGAACTCAGCCTCCATTGTAGAGCGGGCAATACAAGTTTGTTTGGACGACTTCCAAGATACCGCTCCTTTACCAATAGTGAATACATATCCACTTGTGGACTTAGAATCTTGAACCGGTGATCCAATTTGCATCACAGTATCTCTCAATCACCGCATGATATTTACTGTAGTGCAAAGCAAAGTCCTCGGTACAATTCATGAGATTGACCTGGATTTCTCGTGTATCAACTCAATTTACTTATAGAACAAGATATATCTGATCGTGTACAATTCATGATGTACATTAAGCATCCCAACACACGAGCATAATTCAATTGTGATATGTTTTGGCCTTTGTTCTTTGCTAATGCAAGATTCACGTCAATTAGAGTCTTTGCAACTTTAAACCCTAAGTGCTTTTCAAGTACTGTCTTAATATAATGAGATTGTGACAATGCCAGACCTTGAGGAGTCTTATGGATCTTAATTCCCAGAATTAAATCAGCAACTCCCAAGTCCTTCATATCAAACTTGCCAGTTAGCATACGCTTAGTCGTATTTATGTTGGCAATGTCATTACTCATTATCAGCATATCATCCACATATAAGCAAACAATGACTATGTGATTTGGAGCATTTTTAATGTACACACATTTATCACACTCATTTATTTTAAAACCATTTGACAACATTGTTTGGTCAAATTTCGCATGCCATTGTTTGGGTGCTTGTTTTAGTCCGTAAAGGGACTTAACAAGTCTACATACCTTCTTTTCTTTACCTGGAACCACAAACCCTTCAGGTTGTTCCATGTAAATTTCTTCCTCCAACTCTCCATTTAAGAAGGCCGTCTTAACATCCATTTGATGAATTTCAAGACCATAAACTGCAGCTAACGCTACCAACGTTCTTATGGACGTAATTCTTGTAACTGGAGAGTATGTATCGAAATAGTCAAGACCTTCTCGTTGTCTATACCCTTTGACCACAAGTCTTGCCTTATATTTATCAATAGTACCACCATATTTCATTTTCCTCTTAAATATCCATTTAGAACCCAATGGTTTATTTCCAGGAGGAAGATCAACCAATTCCCATGTATGGTTATTAAATATGGATTTTATTTCACTATTGACTGCCTCTTTCCAAGACAATATTCCGAAGAAGACATAATTTCTTTAAATGTTAGAGGCTCATTTTCCAATAAGAAACACAAAATCTGGTCCAAATAAAGTAGACATTCTTTGACGTTTACTACATCTTGGATCCTCCTGATTAAATGTCCTTTTTTTCGTTTCTTCCCGAGGTCGTTTAGATCCTTCACCAATCGACTCACACTCCTTTTTATACGGATATATATTTTCAAAGAACTCAACATTATCTGATTCTATAACCATATTATTATGAATGTCAGGATTTTCTGATTTATGAACCAGAAATCGATATGCTTTACTATTGGTCGCATATCCTATGAAAACACAATCAACGGTTTTCGGTCCTATTTTTACCCTTTTGGGTTTAGGAACTTGCACTTTTTGCCAAACACCCCCACACTTTAAAATAATTCAAGTTGGGCTTCCTTCATTTCCATTTTTCATATGGAATGGATTGTGTTTTTCTACGGGGTACTCGATTTAGTATTCGGTTAGCCGTACGGACGACTTCCTCCCACAAGTTTTGTGGCAAACCAGAACTTATCAACAATGCGTTCATCATCTCCTTTAATGAACGATTCTTTATTTCCGCAATCCCATTGGATTGGGGTGTGTAAGGGGCCGTTGTTTGATGAATACTTCCATATTCTAAACATGTTTCTTCAAAAGAAGATTCATATTCACCACCCCTATCACTTCTTATCATTTTGATTTTCTTGTTAAGTTGCGTTTCAACTTCATTTTTGTATTGCTTGAATGATCTATTGCTTCATCTTTACTATTAAGCAAGTAAACATAGCAATATCGAGTATTATCGTCAATAAAAGTTATGAAATACTTCTTTCCACCGCGAGATGGTATTGACTTCATGTCGCAAATATCTGTGTGAATTAAGTCTAAAGGATTTGAATTCCTTTCATCAACATCTTCGTGCTTTTCAACCATGTTTGCTTGATCCTTCTTCTTGTCTTTCTTTGGAGCATGACTATCTGTAGATTTGTGTCCAGCTTTCCCACAGTTGTAGCAATTTCTGTTGAACCGCTTCTTGCTTGGGTTGCTTTTCGGTCCAGAAGCCCGCTTCCTCTTTCTCTTATTTTTAGGAGTATCCTCAATAATGTTTGCTCCCATTATTGTTGAGTTTCCACAGCCTCTCTTTTCAGCAGCTTTGTTGTCCTCTTCGATTCTCAACCGAACAATGAGATCTTCAAGCGACATCTCCTTGCGTTTGTGTTTCAAGTAGTTTTTGAAGTCCTTCCACAAAGGAGGTAATTTCTCAATCATCGCTGAAACTTGGAATGCTTCATTGATGACAAGACCTTCAATGAAACTTCTGTTAGTAAAATTACTACTTTCAACATCAGAATTAGTTTGACTTATACCTTCAGCAAGGAGATCGTGAATAATCACTTGCAATTCCTGGACTTGTGTAATAACAGACTTGCTATCTACCATTTTGTTGTCCAAAAATTTTGCGGCAACAAATTTTTTCAACCCGGCATCTTCAGTTTTGTATTTCCTTTCAAGCGAAATCCACAATTCTTTTGACGTCTCCACATTATTGTAGACGTTATACATATCATCCTCCAGTCCGCTAAGAATATAATTCTTGCATAGAAAATCAGAATGCTTCCACGCCTCAATCACGAGAAAGCGTTCATTCTCTGGAGTTTCATCGGGCAGAACATGAACATCTTCCTTAATGAACTTCTGTAGACTTAAGGTAGTCAAGTAGAAGAACATCTTATGCTGCCACCGCTTGAAATCTATCCCGAATATTTTTCCAGGTTTTTCTGCCGGTGCTAATGTCGGTGTTGTTCGGCTTGTCGATGCATTGGCATTTACCATATGAATAGTCTGGTTCCCGTTGTCATTCGTTATTTCTGTAAAAGAATGACACAAATAAACGTTAAAATCACGTAGATTTTAATCTCCAATAGAGAATAAAATGTCACGACCCGATTTACCCTCCGGAAGGTATCGTGACGGCACCTAGTCTCTACGACTAGGTAAGCCTAAATTTGCGGAAAAATAAATATGATATACTAAATAAAAGCAAAAAGAAGAACACAGAAGACATAACATAGCCGCTCGACATATACAAATATACTTCCCAAAACCCGGAATGTCACATCTAGTCACAAGCTCTGTACTAAATTAGCTCTATACAACGAAGAACAGAAAATACATAAGATGTCTATCAAAATATGGAGTGGAAGGTGACTCGAAGGACTCTGCAGACGCGGCAGAATTACCTTTCGGTCTCCTCGGAGCATCTACTCGGACTCCTAGCCACGAAACTGAGAGCTGGTACCTGGATCTGCACCCGAAAAACATGTGCAGGAAAGGGCATGAGTACACCACAATTGGTACCCAGTAAGTGCCAAGCCTAACCCCAGTCAAGTAGTGACGAGGTCAGGTTAAGGCTCTATTGGATTTTTATAAGTAAAACAATTTAAAATAGTACAGACAAATATAAAAGCTAAGGTAAGAAGTATAAATGAATAATCTGAAAGTAAAACAGCAACAGGGAGCCCTTGGCTCAGCACAAAGTATCACACGGTGGAATCTCCGGGGATAAGTCCCGTAGTTCCAAATGTAAAGATGCAATACAGGGGGAAAGCTCCCGGAATACGTCCGTAGTCCCAATTTAAATATGCAGTACAGGGGGAAAGCTCCTGGAATACGTCCGTAGTCTCAATTTAAATATGCAATGCGAATGAATGTCGGATACGGTATATTTAAACAACCCAGGAAAAGAGTCACAAACAAGAACAAGATAACGACTAACTAACATAGTACACATTGTGTCAAATAGAGAATTTAGTTAAAACAGGTAGGCATGCTTCTTCCTAATCTACTACAGAGGCAACACATTAGACAGTGAAATAAGAGTAAAATGATTTATGGCATGGATAGGAAAAATGGAATTTAAGCAACAATGGCCCGTGTACGTACTCGTCACCTCACGTATACGTCGCCCATACAACAAATAATATCAAAACAACCTAAGGGGAAGTCCCCAACACAGAGTTAGGCAAGCCACTTACCTCGACTACTCAACTCAACTCAAAACCACGCTCTTACCACAAGTACCCGACTCCGAATGGCCCAAATCTATTCAATTCAATTGCATAACGTAAATATCATTTTAAGGAATCAATATAGCTAATTAGTTCGAAGCTAATACGCAAAATTAGAAAAATTGCCCAAAAAGTCCCTCGGGCCCACATCTCGGAAACGAGTGAAAGTTACAAATTTAGAACACCCATTAACTCACGAACTCAGTCGAACAAGAATCATAAAAATCCGACGTCAAGAACTCCTAAAATCCTCAGATTTCTACTTGGGGAACTTCCTCCCATTTTCATGATTTTCACCCAATTTCATTGATTAGATTGAAGAAATTGCTGTGAGTTAATGATATACAAGTGAATTAAGGTTAGAAATCGTTACCTATGAATCATCTCCTCAAAACCCACTAAAAATCGCCAAATCCCGAGCTCCAAATCGTTTTAGAAAAATTGAATTTCAAACCCTCGAATTTTGTATAAACAACCTGGGAATTCCGCACCTGCGACTCTTGGACCGCACCTGCGGTCCCGCACCTGTGGAAAATCCATTGCAAGTGCGAAAACCCACTAATAGGGATGGGGCCGCACATGCGGTTACTGGGCCGTATCTGCGGCTCCGCACCTGCGGAACCCAGACCGCACCTGCGAGCACTGGCTGACCTTGGCCAAGAACGCACCTGCGAAGCCCCTGCCCGCACCTGCGAGCACTGGCTGACCTTGGCCAAGAACGCACCTGCGAAGCCCCTTCCCGCACCTGCGTGTCCTCATCTGCGGCTCCCCATCCGCAGGTGCGAGACACCAGAACCAGCAATGCTGCAGCTGGTTTCCTAAGTCCAAATTCATCCCGTTGAGCATCTGAAACATCCCCGAGGCCCCCGGGACCTCAACCAAGCTTACCAACCAGTACTAATACCTTATCCAAACTTAGTCAATCCTTCAAAACACATCACATAACATCAAAATCACCAATTATGCATGGATTCAAGCCTAAGAACTTATGAAATTTCCAAAATCCAAAATCGATGCCGAAACACGTCAAATCTAGTCCGAATGAACTCAAATTTTACACACAGGTCATAAATGACCCTACGGACCTTCTTCCACTTCCAGAATCCTATTCCAAGCCCGATATCAAATTTCACCTATCGGCCGAAATCGCCGAAATTCTGACTTTCGCCAATTCAAGCCTAAATCTACTGCAGACCTCAAAAACACATTACGAACACGCTCCTAACCCCGAAATCACCCAACGGAACTGACGGAGTCGACAAAATTCCATTCTGGATTCGTCTTCACATAGTCCAACTACGTCCCGATTTCTAAAGCTTAAACTCACATATAAGGACTATGTGTCCAAAAACTCTCTGAAATTCACAACTAAACGTTCCGACAAGTCCCAAAAGCAGAAATAGACATGGGAAAAGCAGTTATTAGGGGATCGGGGCGCTAACTCTCAAAACGAACGACCGGGTCGTTACATAAAATCACAAAGGTTTTACTCTCCAGAAACAATGAGTATAACACAAATACAGAAAATAAATTAAACTCCTTAAGCTTGTTAGAATACTGTATTTGTAAACTAATTCTGGATAAAATAAAATAACATATAAATAGAAATGTAAACGAAACAAAAGTTAATCCGAGCCCACTGGATTCACAGTGTTTCCTTAAGGAATTTAATCCCCTCCTAGTACCCAAGGTTATAGATTATTTCCTCCCAGGATAGAATGAATTACACACTGGTGTAGTGGTACTTCAAACCCCAGTGTTTCAGCGAACACAAAGTTCGGTAGAAAATTACACTTACTGTTGCTTTCTTTGAAGTTAAAAGTATGCAGAAGAAAGGAGGATAACTCAGAAAATCGTATGGTAAATCTGATAGAATGGACTTGTATTTATAGCCAATGTTGGGCTAAAAACTGAAGAGGTGCAACTCTTGAGAATGGCTATTTTATGCAAAACAACCATAGCATAAATGTCATAACATAAATGGCTATTTACTCAACAATAAACCGGGAATTGAAGAGGGAGGTTAATTTTAAGTTACAAAACTGAAAAACGGAAAACGAATAACGGACCATTGGATTTAATATTAATATTCATTTTAAATGTTAGTATTCTGTTATTAAAACAGATATTTAATAACATTTATGTTAATATTTGCTATTAACAAATAAATTTGGTCCAAAAAAATAATCAAATCTGAAGCCGAGCGACGACGACGCTAGGCTTGCCTTCTTCTCAACTCTTTAAGAGCTAGAAGAAGAGAAATTGCTTCTATACCCATCAAAAACCTCTTCCTCTTCCAATATGGGACTATGTCTCTTTGTCAAGGAGGGAAACTCAAATATTTTATTTTTCCCTCCATTTCTCATTCAACCTCTTTTAAGCATTAATACAGCTTAAAAACCCAACAGTTACGTGGATTGTCATTATGATAACTTGTTCTCAAACTCTTATTAGAAAAAGTATCTACAATGGCTATATTTGTTTATTATCCTTCCAAACCTCGTTCGATATATATGTAGCGAAACATCAATCTCTTTGCACGAGCCATCTTTAACCTTTTTTAGACAAAAGATACTTCATACCAAAATATCACATTTCATCAATTGAATAGATACTGATTTATCGAGTATGTTAGTGTCCTCATTGAACGATATCATTCTATAATAATGAATAAATTTTCATAATGGTATTCTTTATAAGTGTATGCGGTCGAAATCGGGCTCATCTACTGCATGACAGATCGGGATCGAAACGTGATGAATTGAAGATTGACGCCGGGTTTCATTGAACCGGGATACAAGGTCAGTATGCCCGTCTTCGAGAACATTGAGTCCTTGACCCCGGAATTGATCCTGATCCCGAATGAGCTCTAGGAAACATTGCCCGACCTAATAACGGAAGGCCAAAATATCCGTAACTAATCGGGTATCATGCCAGGAATGTTGGCACGTATCAATGAGAAACCAGCTAATTAGCAAATCATGAGATTTTTACCTTTTTTATAAGAGCAATCTTGTAACGACCCGGCCGGTCGTTCCAAGAGTTTAGCCTCGTTTCCCTTGTTTCAGCCTTGTCACGTGTCATTTAACCTATTTATGTTATGTTGGTTCGATTGGTTCGGGTTCGAAGTGGTCGTGGTGAGAATTGAGGCACTTAGTCTCTTAAATGAGCTTAATAGTTAGAAAAGTCAACCCAGAGTTGACCAGTAGGTAAACGACCTTGGAATGTAGACTTTATGGCTCGGATAATATCATTAGGTGATTTAGGACTTATGAGTGTGTTCGGAACGTGGTTTTGATGTCCAGTGTAGAATTAGGCTTGAATTGGCGAATGTTGGTTTTTGGCGATTTCCGTTCGGTAGTGGAAAATAGGCTATGGGGGTCAGAATGAAACTCTGGAAGTTGGAGCAGGTTCGTAGTGTCATTTTTAACGTGTGTGCAAATTTTCAGGTCATTCGGATGTGTTTTGGTTGGTTTCGGAATCGTTGGTAATTTTCGGAAGATTTAGGATGCTTAGGCTTGAATCATGAGTCGAATTTGTGTTTCGATGTTATTTTGAGTGTTTCGAGGGTTCGAATAAGTTTGGGTGATGATTTATGACGTGTTGGTATATTTGGTTGGGGCCTCGAGGTGCTCGGGATTGATTTTGGATGGTTAACGGAGTTTTGGACTTGGAAAAAGCAGCAAAACTGCTGCTGGTGCCAGTTTACTGGTGTGGCCGCACCTACGGATGGGGAGCCGCAGGTGCGATGGACCTTGTGCATATGCGGAAGAGGGAGACCTGGTCAAGGAGCGCAGGTGCGGATGCCTGGTCGACTTGCGAGCCCGCAGGTGCGAGAAGAGGGCCGCAAGTGCGGAAGTCGAGACTTAAGTCATGTTCGCGGGTGCGCACCTGGGACTGCAAGTGCGAGAAATCTTCTGCAGGTGCGGTGATCGCCGGGCAGAAATATAAAAAGGTGCCTTCGCGAAATTTCACTCATTCTTCACCATTTGTGGACGGGTTTGGAGCTTTGAGCAGTGTTTTAAGAGGAAATCGAAGGTTATCAATTGGTTAAGTTACTTGGGCTTCATCTCTTGTGTTTGTGATGATTTTTCTACTGTTAGTCATGAAAATTGGTAGGAATTAAGGAAGAAATTTGGGAGATTAGGGCTTGAAATTGGAGAGCTTAATGTGAGGATTTGAGGGGTCATTTGTTGTCGGATTTTGATGTATGTAATGTATGCATGGACTCGTGATAGTACAAGGATTCTAGTTTTGTGATTTTTATCGTATTTCGAGACGTGGGCCCGGGGGTCGGGTTTGGCCAATTTCGGCAATTGTGCCTAATTTTTATAATTTTCGAATGGTTTTCGTTTTCCTAGCATATTTTGATGTTATTAATCTGATTTTGATAGACTCGGAGCATTTGGGAGCCGATTCGAGTGGCATGAGCATCGCGGAATAGTTTTCGGGCCGTTTTGAGGTAAGTAACGATTGTAACTCTTGACCTGAGGGTATGAAACCCCGGTATTTCGTATTGTTTTGATAAATGAGGTGACACACATGCTAGGTGACGAGCGTGTGGGCGTGCACCGATAGAGATTGTGACTTGGTCCGTCCCGTAGCGACTACTAAGCCGCGTATTCGATTTGAAACCTTATGATATCTTGTATATTAGAAACTTATACTTGTTTTTGGGATGCAAGCCATGTTTGGGGCCTTGTGCCGACCTGTTTAGACCCTGAGGGGTATTTTTACACTATTCTCACACTATCCTGATAGAACATTTGTGAACTCAGTCATGTTTACTACTTGTTGTTATTTTCACTGTTATCACACTGTTTTAAAAACTCTGAGAGGTATTTTGGGCTGAGTCCCGTGAGTTGAGATGAGTTTCCCGAGTGGCTTGTGAGGATGACTGAGTGAGGCCGAGAGCCGAGTATGTGAGGATAGTTATGGATCGGGCTGCACGCCTCAGCAATATATATATTATATGGATCAGGTTGCACGCCGCAACAATATATCTATTATATGGATCGGACTGCACGCCGCAACAATATATATATTATATGGATCGGGTTGCACGCCTCAATAATAAATATTATGAGGATCGGGCTGCACGCCGCAGCAATATAGCGCTTGGGCTGTAGGAGCCTCTCCGGAGTCTGTACACCCCAGTGGGCGTAGTCGACTATTATATGGATCGGGCTACATGCCACAACGTATGTTATATTGATCGGGCTACACGCCACAGCGTATGTTATATGGATCGGGCTACACGCCACAGCGTATGTTATATTGATCGGGCTGCACGCTGCAATAATTAATATATATATATATATATATATATATATATATATATATATATATATATATATATATATATATATGT
>ML250777.1:2364-13412 GCA_005239495.1 Nicotiana undulata | reverse complement strand
ATATATATATATATATATATATATATATATATATATATATATATGTAGCACGCCGCAACAGTTATGTGTATTCATGGTACCTGTGAGTGAGAGTGCTGAGTGTGAGCTTTGACTGTGCTAGTGGAGTCACGAGTGACTGAGAGACCCTATTTATGAGTGATATTGTGCCCGAGGGGCTATAAATTGTGAGATTATTGTTTTTCACTCATTTTACACTGAGTCTCTTTAATAAACGCTGAGTTAATGTTTTATGAAAGTTTAAATGGGGGAAACTGGAGTTTGCAAAGTATTTTTAAAAATGTAGATTGTTGATTTACTCTATTTGTTTTCACTAGCACATGTTTTTATGAAATTATCACTTTTAAATGTTCGTTACTGCACTCAAGTCCTTAGTTACTTTGGTTACTTATTGAGTTGGCATACTCATATTACTCCCTACACCTTGTGTGCAGATCCATGTATCAGATCTGAGCAATAACTGATTCTTCCTTTTCTCGGAGTTGCTCGAGGATAGAGGCAGCTGCTCGGTGTCCACAACTGTCCTTCCTTCCTCTCTCAGCCATAGTTTTCTAGTGTTTTTCCTGGACTATTCTAGTAGAAGCTTGTTATTAGGTTTTATGTTTATCCCTGTAGATGCTCATGACAGTTGTCTCCGGGTGTTGGGTTGTGGTTAGACTTGTTTTTGCGGTATTATTGCAGTTATCTATATTTTAAACTGAATTCTTAAATGAAATATTTCGACTTATGATTTTAAAAGGAAAGTTTTATATGCTACTCTCAGTAGTTGGCTGGCCTAGTTTCACGTGCCATTACGACCTTTATTGATTTGGGGTCGTGACAGTTGGTATCAGAGCACTAGGTTACATAGGACTCAACGGTCATGAGCAGGTTTAGTAGAGTATTGCGGATCGGTACGGAGGCGTCTGTACTTATCTTCGAAAGGCTACAGAACTCTTAGGAAATAAATCTCACATTCTTGAATTCTTGTCGTGCGTATCCACTTATTCGGCCAAAAACGTAACTCTTGAAATTCCTTTCATGTAATCGAATGCGCACGTGAGCGCTCGGTATCAGTTGTTCATTGACGGCTTGTGACTTCCATGGGTGAGATATGTCACACCTCTTTTTTTTTCCTACCCTTATTGCGAGGCTGAGTTAGAAGAATTTTTCCAATTAAAGTGATATTTTCAAAAAGGGATTATTTATTATTTAGAGTCGCCACTTGGAATTGAGTTTTGGTGTTCCAAGTCACCTTTTATTGAATCCCTTATCAAAAGGAAGATTTGACTCCTAATTTACGGTTTACGATACAGAAGACTGAGTAAGAAATTCTGTTGACCGAGGGGAAAGTGTAAGGCACCCCTCGATTCCCGTGGTTTTAGCACAGTCGCTTTATTGACTAATGTAGGGCTTAAATCAATTTTCAGCTATTCTTGTATTTTTGTTAATTATGACTTTTTAATTACCGCTGAATTAATTATTATACTTTATTAATTATGTTCACCAAGATGCAGAACGCACACAAGATACTTCTTTGAAATTAAATGTTAACCAAGCTACAGAATGTACACATGATTATAACACAATTAATTTTAATTTCAAGGCGTCGAGACGCGGGATGCGTACATGACCCTTTTATTATTAAGCATATCAACCCAAGGTTCGGGTATGAACACATAGGCTAATATTTAAAGTACATCAAAAGTTTTTCTAGTTATTTTAGATTATTTTATTTATTTTGTCTCTTTCAGATTCGAGACATTTATTTGTGTTAGTAGAAACAAAGGCGAACTTCTCAGTATAGCAAAAAAAAACAGTACAGACGTGAACTAATAACTAACATGGGAAAACAACATATTTCTCTAAACACACACACACTTTTAGAAATTAAATTAGATTTAAACAATGAGAAAACATAATAGGAAGGAAAACTTTATTAAAGAGAATCGTCAATCATAAAAAAAAATAAAGTCATCATGGCCATGATATTTCACAAGAAATGAAACAATTTATGTTCCAATCTATTATTTCTAATTATAAACACAAAATTTTATTAAAAACAAAAATTAAGATTTATTACCCACTGGCATCACAAATTATTTACAAAGAAAGCAAGCAATTTGAGAACAAATCGATGTTAGAACGGAAGTGAGTGAAATCTTATATAACGAGCCATAACAGTCTACATAATCCATTAAATCATCATAAAATAAATTTAAACAAACAAAAAAAATGCTAATATAATAAAAAGTCCCAAAAGAATAATAAAACTGAAGCAAATAAAACTACCTCATCATTCGACAACACAAAGTAACATAAAATTGAGAAGAGTCTAGAACGGACCTTTGATAAAGTCAAAATTGTATTTTTGATTCAATAAAGAAAAGTTCCTTTAACAAAGCTTTACAACAGGGACAAACACCAAACGAAGCTTCAATGCTAATACTCCAATAGACTAAAATCTACGCCCGTAAAACTCGAACGAAATCCGGAACCAAAAACCTCGACGGACTCAGAACTCGCCGGAAAATATGGCAATAATGGTGACATAGCACAGAATTAAAGAAAAAGAGAAGCCGGATGAAACCTCTAAAGCAGTCGATGAAGATTTCGAACCCAACCTTAATTATTCTGGCTATTCCCTTTCTTTGCCTTTTGTTTTCTTTGTTTTCCAAAAAAAAGATCAGCAGATTTTTTTTTCTTTTTCTCAAAATCTCGTTCTTCTTCTTTTCTAATTTTTTTGCTTTTCAAAAAATTTCCTACTTTTTTCTCTTTTCTCGTCAGTTTTCCTTTCCTCCTTTTATTCGTTCTTTTCAATTTTCCTTTTATGTTCTTTCAGTTCTTTTCCTCTTTCTTTTTTTTCTCTTTTTCTTTTTCACGTCCTTCCTTCCTCCCCTCCTTTAGTTTGTTTTTTCTTCTTCTTTTTTATAAAGATTATTTTGGTGATTACATGATAAGGTGCAAAAAAGTTGATTTACATGAGAATGAGGTGAGAAAATATGTGAGGATGTGGGCTAGAGGTGAGAGAGTGGGAGTCATGGGGTAGTTGTGTTATTTTTATTTTATTTTTTATTATATATATATATACTAACCAACTTATTTTTAGATTTAAAAAGAAAATATATAAATAAGAAAAATCACTATTTACACTAAAGTTTAAATTATAAAAAAAAATACTACTATAACTTACATTTAAATTTGAAGAAACCAAGTAATTATANATATATATATATATATATATATATAAATTTTCTTCTATTTGAACATAGGAACAAATCTTATATTCTAAGAATGTGAATATTTTTGTAGTTTTTAATTTTCTTAAGTAAAACCTATTAAGAGTAAGATAAAAATTCAAAATATTAAGATTAGACCTAAAAGAAATATTTACACCAAAATAGTATAGAATTTGGGTGTGGTCAAATATTAGTTGTTCACAGCATGCCCCTCTTTGCTTGGAAACATGAAGAGTTTTCAGGCAAAGAAAATGAACAAGGTGACTGATTTTTGACCTCACTATTATTTAAGAAGATAAAGAAAAAGATGTAACCGAACCTTGGTTTTAGGCTGCCTACATATCCCGGGTTATAAGGGAATCAGGTCACGTGTAGTTCAAGTGAAAGACGAGTGATAGAGTATTCTTAAAGGGAGTGTCGAGTGAAGTTCCGTCGAGGTCCGATCTGCGGTTCCTACTATTACATCAAAACGAAAAGAAAAATTCCATACTCTTGAAATCTAAGAGTTACAAAATTCCTATCTAAATGCTATCTGGAGTCTTGTTGTTGATTCTTGACTTGCTTCCTTCATTGACATTAGACTGAAACTTGATGCTCTCCGATATAAAAGACTATGAAATATTCTCACAGGCTTATTTCTTGATCAGGTGATAAGAAGATGGATCTTGAAATCCTTTGTCTTTGCATGCATCATGTCAAAGCTGCTTCGGCTGGTATTGAGATCAAACGTTCCATTTTCTCTGCCGAGAGATAAAATCTTATTTTTGCATATCCAATCCGTGCTTTGCAGAAAAATCTACAAGCAATCACAAACAAACAAAACGAACAAAAAAATTCTGCCCCAGTCTGCACTAGGAAATTTTTGTGAGTTGTTGAAAACACATTAAACTATATTTGCTATTGCAAAATAAATAATTGAAAAAGACATATTTTTTTATTATAAATAATAGGGGATGTCGTACCTAGTGTTAACAAGAATGAAGGCAACTGGGGGATGTGGTAGCTTGTGTCGACGATGGGATGAAGCTCGTGGCACTCTCGGATGCTACTAGGGAATGTCGTACCCTATGTTGGCAGAAAAATGCAGCCAAGGGATGTAGTACCCTGTGTTAGCAATAAGGTGAGGCTCGTGGCACTCGGTATGCTACTAGGGGATGTCGTACCCTATGTTAGCAATGAGAAATACAACCAGGGGATGTAGTACCCTGTGTTGACAATAAGATGAGGCTCTTGGCTCTCTAAGATTCTACTAGGGAATGTCGTACCCTATGTGGGCAAGAGAGATGTCTTGATCTATGTTGACAAGAGAGGATCGGTCTGGAACTATATCAATATTGTACTGAAACTATTGGACAAAATCTTAGTCACGTCGTTCCAAACGTGCCAGTGAGAGATGTCTTGATCTATGAACCACTCTGATGCAATTCCTGTCAAACTTTCCCCAAAATAAGCCATAAGTAATTCTTCTTTGCCTTCTGCTTCCCTTAATTGGTTGCAATACCTCTTCAAATGGGCAATGGGATCACCATGCCCGTCATACTTGTGAAACTTGGGGGTCTTGAAACCGGGTGGCAAATGAACATGGGGTAACATGCATAAATCGTTGAACGAAAAACTCTTGTGGCCTCCCAAACCCTGTATGTTTCTCATGTTTTGTTCCAAGCTCTTCATTTTTCTAGCCATTTCATTTTGTTCCGTATTCTTGTCGGGCTTTTCTATCTCAGCTGGCAACTTGTTCTGAGGAGTATGCTTGTATGAATCTGGAACCTTGAAAGCCAGTTCTGGAGAGTAATGTCGAGCATCCTGATCATTCAAGTTTTGGATCATTGTTGAGCTTTTGAGCAAGAGCCGGTTGAGGAACAATGAAAGTAGGGACAATGGGTACAGTAGGTGGATCATTTCTGAGGGGTAAAATTGGAGGACGCGGAATTGAGGTACTGAGTATCGTAGGAAGGTTAATGCTCAGACTGAAACCAGGTTGGTACAATGGGTTACTTGTTAGGGAGATGGGCACTTGATTTGCAACTGACACATTGTGAAGATTAACCGAAGACCCTATGGGTAGTGGGGGCGGCGCCTGTCCATTCGCCCAAGCTTGGTACATCTCTGCCAATTGTTGCTTCAACACTCTTACTTCTTCAACCAGTCCCGAACCTTATTCGACCAATTGTCTATGGACATCATCATTATCTGACTCATTCTCATTGTTGTTTGTCATTCTACTTTTTCCTTTTGATATCGTGTTGTAAGGGTGAGTCGTCAGTTTAAACCACAAACCAACCACCTCTGTTTAACTTTATATTTTTAAATGACAAACAACAAACGTGTTAAAGTTAGGCATTTTGCAGATATTAATCACATATTGTATGTCATGCACCTAATGCCTTTTTCATTTCTAAAATGATCTTGGAAGGCTTCATGTTTCATCCCGACTTATTGATTTATTTCCTCTTGAATTTAACGCTCTTTTTCTTTCCTTTTTTTTCAATTTTTTTAAATTAATTATGGCTATGATCGCATCCGATGAGGATTGCCTACGCATCATGACGCCACATGAATCAGACCATTACGTAGTTAAGGGAGAACAAGAATAAATTAAATAAACTAACTTTTTATTTTATTTTGATTTTCTTTTCGAATGAAAGATTTCTAAAATGAAAGAAAATATTTTTGGTTTTAACGTTTTTTATTTGGGATTTTCTAAAGAAAGATTTCTAAATAAGGAATTAAAGGAAACTTTTTTTTTGGATTTTTGAAAATTGGGTGCCGGAACCGATGAGGTTTGCCTACGTATCTCACATCCGGTGAGAATCAGACCCGCGTAGTTCGGTCAAAATAACTAAAGATACTATTTTGAAAATTGTGATTTTACGCACCAAAACCCTTCAAAATTTTTATTTTTATTTTTTTAAAAGGTACTTTATGAAAACTTGGGGGGATATTTTCTCTTTCCCTCTCCTCAGTTCAATCAATCTATCTTAAAGCTGATCAACATTTGAGTAAAACCTACCAAATAATGTTACATGTAGCACAGAAAGATGAACATGCTAGTCTGAAAAATTAGTACCTATCCTAGACGGGCCCAGCCCCTCTGCCGAGTCCCTCTAAGTCCAATGCACATGATGCAAATAAAACGTAGCCTACTAGGGATATTCATTGCTTGTGGCTTGTTCTTCTAACTTTTCAAATCTTAAAGGATATGGTATCTAGACCTGGCTTACCCGGGTGGACAACTCGAGCCGAGGAGCGTCACACATCACCAGTAGTAGAACATCACTGGCTAGCTAACGGCTCTCCCGCCTAATCATGTGTGACTAAATCCTTCACCAGAAGCTGGTAGGCTAACTGGCTTTATCTCAAGACATAAATTTTTGTGATGCTGGTAGGCAAACACAACATAACTACCTATAAGAAGACTTACAGGGGTGCGAGAGAGGATATAATTTATATCACAGTTCAAATAAATATTAAAGCGGTAAATAAGCGACAAATAGCATATTAGGCTTGCAAACACAATATGTCACGACCCGAAATCCCACCTTTCAGACCGTGACTACGTCTAACGTTGAACCCGCTAGACAAGCCAACGTATACCACACATTAATATTTTCAAATCAATTCAACAGTAGTAAAATTGATACCCTTCAAATCTGAACTGAAATAACCAACATACTCCATAACTTTAACAACGGAAATGTAATAGAAATTCAAAATGCAAAGTGAAATAATAAAATACATAACGTCGCATACTCAAAACCGGGGTGTCACAACCTCACGGACTATCCAAAACTGAGTTCTAAATACAGAGTCTGAAAAGAAATATATAACTGTCTTGAAACTAGGAGAAAAAGTAAGACAATAAGGAATCCAAATGCAGGAGAGACACCAAGGCCCACGAACGGCAGCGGTATACCTTGAAGCTCTGGGTGGACTGAAGGTGACTCCCTCAATGCGGTCCACTGGGTCCGGATGCGGGATCTGCACAACATTAAGAAGTGCAGTGTAGCATCAGTACAACCGACCCCATGTACTGAGTAAGTGCCGAGCCTAACCTCGGCCGAAGTAGTGACGAGGCTAGACTTGACAATAACGATAACCTGTCCTATTCTACAGCAGGTAACAGGGATAATACAAGGCAAGAGATAAGCAGACAAGTAAGGGATACAGGAGCAGTAAGGGGAACAAGTGAATTGAAGCAGTCAAATTGACAGATAGAAGTAAGCAAGGAAGTCAATCTAACACAATAGCCAACGAAACAAGTATAAGTACCAGAAATGTAAACAATGGCACGGCATCACCCTTCGTGCTTTTACTCTCTTCCTCACAATGCAATGTAATCAAGTATCATGGCACGGCATCACCCTTCGTGCTTTACACTCTTCCTCACTATGCAATGTAATCAAATATCATGGCACGACATCAACCTTCGTGCTTTTACTCTCTTCTTCACAATGCAATGTACAATGTATCATGGCACGACATTAACCTTCGTGCTTATAATCAATAAAAGTCATGGCACGACATTAACCTTCGTGCTTATAATCAATCTGAATCATGGCGCGGCATCACCCTTCGTGCTTTACACTCTTCCTCACTATGCAATGTAATCAGATATCATGGCACGGCATCACCCTTCGTGCTTTACACTCTTCCTCACAAAATAATAACAGATATAATGGCAAGGAGTGCAGNACTCTTTTAAAGCTTTCAATAAAGCCTTCTTAGCTGTGGAAGCAGCAACCGGTCTGTTGGAAAGTTCCTGCATAAGTTGTCGGATCCTCAAAAAAAAGCTTTTCTGGGGACGCGCTGTTCAAGTCGAGTTTCCTTATTGTCCCTTCCAAGACATCCCTTCTAACTTCCCTATTTCCAAAGGAAGAAAGAAAGGTCGAAAGCTCTCTTTCGAGAGCCTCTTTTGTTGGGCTCGGCGGCCCCAATCGCAAGGCTAGATCCAGATCCCCCATAGCCTGTTCAGCATGAGGAATGGCTGGCGGAGCATCAGGATTTCCTTGATCCATTCTCAAGATCTCAGGCCCCCCTACCAACTCGCTCCCGGTGACATTAGGCACTACCTCATTTGGACTGGAAATAATATAACTGTCCATAAAACAAATCATTGCTGTGTTTTCGGTCTCGTTGAATAAAATGCAAACATCACCCTTCGTGCTTTACACTCTTCCTCACAAAATAATAACAGATATAATGGCAAGGAGTGCAGCATAGTGGAGATTGACAGTTCAAAACACCCAGCAAGAGGAAAAACATCAATTAATAACTCAATAAATGCCCCGCAAGGGTCTCAGCTATAACCAATCACCTCAATCGCATACTCTACACTTGGATTATCATTCGTATCAACACTTCTCAAGCTCAAAAGCCAATACTTTCAATCAAGAATAAATTACCAAGTAAAGACAATCTCATAATATGCTAAACATAGAAGAACTACTGCAATGTCTATCCAAATAGACTCACGGGCATGCTTGACACACATTGCATAGGTACTCATCACCTCACCTATGAAATGAACATGAAAATCACTTAGCACATAGCAAATAATACCTATTNACTCAATAACACAATCCCATAGCCTAGATATTCAATTTCTAGCATTCTTCCAAAAATACCAAAATTCGACCCCGGGCCTGCTTGGTCCAAACTCGAGGTTCAGACCAAAACCCAATCTCCCATAACCCCACGAGTTAAAATATATAATTTGTTTCAAGATCCGACCCCAAATTAAGGTTGAATCACCCAATTTTCCCAAAAACCTAACTCTACCCAAATCCCCTAATTTCTACTTTGATTTTAGGATTTTAGGCCTAGATTTTCTAGTGATTATGGAAGGAAATTGTAACGACCCAGCCGGTCGTTTTGTGTGTTGGGACTCCGTTCCCGTGAATGACTCTTTCCATAGCGGCTACTCGTGCCTTATGATTTGTGTGGGCAGGTAGTTCGAGATTCAGAAGTGATTTGGCCAGTTTAGGAACACTTGGTTCCTGAAGGCTAGCCTATTTGGCTAATTTTGGTTCCGAGCAGCATTTTGAGAAAATGACCTCGGAATTGAGTTCTGACAGCTCCAGCAGCTCCGAATGATGATTTCGGACTTGGGAGTGTGTTTGCCTCGGGATTTTGATGACCCAGGAGTATTTCGACACCTGAATTGGAATTCAGGATTTCAGAAGATTTAGAATTCAGCCTGGAATTAGACCTTATGATATCATGGTCCGAATGGAATTTCGTAACTGGCAATAGTTCCGTATAGTCATTTATGACTTGTCCGCAAAATTTGGGGTCATTCCGAGAAGTATAGACCCGTTCGGCGTATTGGTGAGCCATTGAAATTTTCTGGAAATCTTAAGTTTGGAACTAAGGGGTGTTAGAGAGTGATTTATAGTTTGGATGATGTTTTTAGTGTTCTGGGAGCTCGAGCAAGTCCGTATTATGATTTGGGACTTGTTGGTATAATTTGTCGAGGGCTCGGGTGGGCCCAAAGGTCTCCCGAACCCCAAGCGGGGTCAAAAACCAGCAATTTCATAGCTGGTGTGGCTTTTTCTGGTGTGACCGCACCTGCAGTCCATGATCCGCAGGCGCGAGGCTCGCACCAGCGGAAAATCAATCGCAGGCGCAGCTCCTTCCGCAGGAGCGACCTTTCTTCCGCAAGAGCGGCTCCGCAGGCGCGACATTCCCTAGGGCCCAGGCCATCGCAGGCGCGACCACTTTTTCGCAGGTGCGGATCCGCAGGCGCGACTTCCCCAGGGCCCAGGCCTTTTCGCAGGTGCGACCCATTTCCCGCAGGTGCGAGTCCGCACTTGCGATCCAAAGGTCACAGGTGCGGAAACTCCTGGGCAGTCCTATAAATAGCCCATTTCGTGAATCTTCTTCCCAAAAATAGATTTTTCCTTCATTGTTGCCTACCCCAAGAGCTCCAGAACGTGATTTCAGCCTAATTAGCTCAGGTAAGTGATTTTTTGGCCCCCGCATGTTAAATTCTTCAATTCTTTGGGAATTTCCACTTCCAAATTCATAGAAATTCATAAGAAATTGTTGGGGAGAATAGAGGGTTTTGAGGAAAATGCAAATTCTGATTTTAGGGCCATTGTAGGATGATTAATTGAGTTAATCTTGATCATTAGGCGACGTATAGCGCATTTCTTCAAGAATTATAATTTTCCGGACGCCGAGGCTCGGAGTTGAATTTGCCAAGTATGTCAAGAATGTGTTTTTAGGAAAATTCCTTGATAAATCCTCCTCTATTCTTCCTAAATTGATATAATTATGTGTTTTTGGCTAGTTATGAGCCATCGAGGGAGATTCGGAGGATTCATGCGTTTTGTTGATTGGTCCGTTGACCGGAGGAGTACTTGTCCAGGTGAGTCTCCTTTCCAAACTTTGTAAGGGGGAAATGTCCCCTAGGCTTCTTGTTGTTAATTGTGATTGTTGAGGGGGCTGCGTACGTACCATGTGATGAGAGTCCGTACGTGGCATCTATACTGTATGTTGGGTAGCCGTAGGACCCACGAGCATGTTCTAGCTGTTTGTTTGATATTATCTGATGCTTTGTACAAGTTATTTGCCGGTATATGATGAAATGGATCTATGATAGCTTTGAATTAAATATACATATTATCCAGGTAAGAATTATGAATTTTATCAATTGATTAATTGTGTTATTTCTGATGTAACTGATAAAGAGAATGGAGTAAATGAGATAAATCTAAATTCTGAGCTATTGAGCGAAACGAAGGTGGTTGTAAATCCTTCCTGTACTTGAATTATTCCACCATGGTGATATTATGAGAAAAGAGGATAATA
>ML250775.1:2283-17488 GCA_005239495.1 Nicotiana undulata | reverse complement strand
GGGGGGGGGGGGAGTTAAATAGCTATTTTGTAAATAGCCAATGGCTATTTTTTAAAGGTTAACGGGCAGATTATTAAAAGCCTAACAAATTTATTTTTCAAATTTGACCGTTGGGACCATTTGGTCCGCCAGGGACCGGTCCGGTCCGGGTCCTATTGTGAGAACCAACCCAAAAGCCCGGACCAGGCCCAGGAACACGGTCCAATCGATCCTGGACCGTTTGGCCCACGAGTTCGGCCGCGATCCCAGGCTGGACCCGGTCCTGGACCGGCCTACTTGCCACCCTTAGTTTCATTTGGCGATTTATCAATGACAAAGAGACTATATATTGATCTCTTCTTTTAGAGAAGTAGGCGACCCTCTAAACTTGCCAATCTTTCTTTTTCATTTTAACATCGAAATGGAAGAAGTACCTATTAAACACTTGTCCCTCCGTTCTAATTTATGTGAACCTGTTTGACTAGGCACAAAGTTTAAGAGAAATAAAGACTTTTGGAATTTGTGGTCCTAAACAAGTTAAAAAGGGGTCCAGGGTATTTGTGTGGTTATAAAAGGTTTTCATTAGTGGTAGAATTGTAAGTTTAAGCTAAATTACTACCAAATTTAGATAGGGGTCATTCTTTTGGAACGAACCAAAAAGAAAATATGTTCACATAAACTAGAACATAGGTGTCACGACCCAATTTCCCCCTCTGCAAGACGTCGGGACGGAACCTAGTCGCTACGGCCAAGTAAGCCTAATAACATCAAAATAACGGGAATAAAGAAATAATTGAACAATTAAACTTCAATAAATACTATATAATGATATAATATTGCTCAGCATGTAAAATCAAAACTCAACATACACAATATTTTCCCAAAACCCGGAATCACGAGTCACAAGCTTTGTGAAAAACTGTCTAACTGTCTCTTATACATAGTCTAAAGAGGTAAAGAGGGAAAACATTATAAAGGATAGAGGGGGACTCCTAGGATCTACGGGCACGTGCATATGTACTTTGAAGTCTCCCTGCTGCGGATGTACTAATAATGAGGCGGACGAGAGGTACCTGGATCTGCACACGAAAAACACGTGCAGGAAGGGTGTGAGTTCACCATGATGGTACCTAGTAAGTGCCAAGCCTAACATCAGTCGAGTAGTGACGAGGTCAGGTCAGGTCCCTACTAGAACACACACACGCACACACACACACACACACACATAACGAATCACGGAAACACAGCTCAGAACATAACAATTCAACAAGGGGATCTCCGAGATACCGTCTCGTAGTACCAAACGTAAATGTGCAGGGGATCTACTGGAATACCGTTCTGTAGTCCCAAAGTAAATATGCAAGACAGGAGGATCTCCCGGAATACCGTTCCGTAGTCCCAAAGTAAATATGCAAGACAGGGGAATCTCCCGTAATACCGTTCCGTAGTTCCAAAGTAAATATGAAGCAAAAAACAAGATTCAACAATCACACCACGGAGTCTCATAATCTATCCTAGGTATAAGATAGGGAAAATAAGTAAAAACCACTAAACATGCTGCTCGTAGTTCAAGTAGACAGTTAAGGCAAGTAAGCATGCTTTTTTAGTCTAACGGAATATTATACATGCTAATAAGTTCAATTAAGAGGAAAGACATGTCATTCTTTAATGAAAATCGAGGTTTTCAACAAATAGCCCGTGTACGTACTCATCACCTCACGTACACGGTGCTCATGTAACAACAATATTACCAATCTTAAGGGGAGTTCCCCCCCACAAGGTTAGGCAAGTCACCTACCTCGAACCAAGCTCAAATCAATTCGAAATTACGCCCTTTCCATGAATATCCGACTCCGAATGGCCCAAATCTAGCCAAAACCAATTACATAACATAAATATAACTACAAAAAACTAATCTAACGAACGGAATCAAAGTTAAATCAAGAAATTGAAAAATCGCTCAAATAGTCTCCCCGGGCCCACGTCTCGAAATCGGGTAAAAGTCACTAAGTACGAACACCCATTCGCTCACGAGTTTACTCGTACAAAAATATCCAAAACCAACGCCTAAATCCCACTCAAAACTCAGATTCTTGGTTGGGGAACTTTTCCCCCATTTTCCCAACCCCCTCACTCAAATTTCTTAATAAGATGGAGAATACAAAAATAGATTAATGAAATATGATAAAAATCGAGTTAGAAATAGTTACCCAATATCTCTCCTTGAAAATCTCTCGAAAATCCGTCTTCCACCGAGATCCCAATTGAATTTTGTGATATGAACTTCCAACCCTCGAAAATTCCCTTTTCTGCCCAGCGATTTCTGCTTTTGTGATCCCAGGACTACATACGCGGTCCCGCACCTGCGGACGGAAAATCGCAGGTGCGAAATCCACTTAAATGGGTTGGGACCGCATCTGCGAGCACTGGGCCGCACCTGCGCTTTTAATTTCCCCCTCTGCAAGACGTCGTGACGGCACCTAGTCGCTACGGCTAGGTAAGCCTAATAACATCGAAATAACAGGAATGTAGCAATAATTGAACAACTAAATTTCAATAAATACTATATAATGGTAAAATATTGCTCGGCATGTACAAGTAAAACCAAAACTCAACATACACAATATTTTCCCAAAACTCGGAATCACGAGTCACAAGCTTTGTGAAAAACTGTCTCTTATACATAGTCTAAAGAGGTAAAGAGGGAAAACATTATAAAGGATAGAGGGGGACTCCTAGGATTTGCGGGCACGTGCATATTTACCTTGAAGTCTCCCTGCTGCGGCTGTACTAATAATGAGACGGACGAGAGGTACCTGAATCTGCACACGAAAAACATGTGCAGGAAGGGCGTGAGTTCACCACGATGGTAACTAGTAGTGACGAGGTCAGGTCATTGCCCTACTAGAACATATATATAATGAAGCAGAACAAAGGATATATCACAATAATAAAGACTGAAATGTAACAATGAACGAATCACGGAAACACAGCTCAGAACATAACAATTCAACAAGGGGATCTCCGAGATACCGTCTCGTAGTACCAAACGTAAATGTGCAGGGGATCTACCGGAATACCGTTCTGTAGTCCCAAAGTAAATATGCAAGACAGGAGGATCTCCCGGAATACCGTTCCGTAGTCCCAAAGTAAATATGCAAGACATGGGAATCTCCCGTAATACCGTTCCGTAGTTCCAAAGTAAATATGAAGCAAAACAACAAGATTCAACAATCACACCACGGAGTCTCATAATCTATCCTAGGTATAAGATAGGGAAAACAAGTAAAAACCACTAAACATGCCGCACGTAGTTCAAGTAGACAGTTAAGGCAAGTAAGCATACTTTTTTAGTCTAACGGAATATTATACATGCTAATAAGTTCAATTAAGAGGAAAGACATGTCATTCTTTAATGAAAATCGAGGTTTTCAACAAATAGCCCGTGTACGTACTCGTCATCTCACGTACACGGTGCTCATGTAACAACAATAGTACCAATCTTACGGGGAGTTCCCCCCACAAGGTTAGGCAAGTCACTTACCTCGAACCAAGCTCAAATCAATTCGAAATTATGCCCTTTCCACGAATATCCGACTCTGAATGACCCAAATCTAGCCAAAACCAATTACATAACATAAATATAACTACAAAAAACTAATCTAACGAACAAAATCAAAGTTAAATCAAGAAATTGAAAGATCGCTCAAATAGTCTCCCCGGGCCCACGTCTCGGTATTGGGTAAAAGTCATTAAGTACGAACACCGATTCGCTCACGAGTTCACTCGTACAAAAATATCCAAAACCAACGCCTAAATCCCACTCAAAACTCAGATTCTTGGTTGGGGAACGTTCCCCCATTTCCCAACTCCCTCACTCAAATTCCTTAATAAGATGGAGAATACAACAATAGATTAATGAAATATGATCAAATCGAGTTAGAAATAGTTACCCAATAGCTCTCCTTAAAAATCTCTCAAAAATTCGTCTTCCACCGAGCTCCCAATTGAATTTTGTGATATGAAATTCCAACCCTCGAAAATCCACTTTTCTACCCAGCGATTTCTGCTTTTGTGATCCCAGGACTACATATGTGGTACCGCACCTGCGGACAGAAAATCGCAGGTGCGAAATCCACTTAAATGGGTTGGGACCGCATCTGCGAGAACGGGGCCGCACCTACGCTTTCACTTCTGCGGACCCTCCACCGCACTTGCGATCCCAGCTGACAAGGCCCATATCCGCATCTGCGGTTCCGCAGCCGCTTCTGAAGCTCTGCACCTGCGGCCCAAAATGCGCAGGTGCGGTTACACCAGAACCAGCAACACAACAATTCTTCTAAGTCTCAATTCAACTCGTTAAGCACCCGAAACTCACACGAGGCGCCCGGGACATCAACCAAACATACCAACCACTGCTAAAACACCATACGAACTTAGTCGAGCCTTCAAACCCACATTGAACAAAACCAAAAATATGAATTATACACAGATTCAAGCCTAATGAACTTTGAATTTCAAAATTCTACCAACGACGTCGAAACATACCAAATCTCGCCCGAATGACCTTTAATTTTACACACAAGTCAAAAAGGGCATTACGAACCTACTCCCACTTTCAAAATTTCCATTGCCGATCAAAAGCGCTAAAATTTCAATTTTCGCCAATTCAAGCATAATCCTACTACAGAACAACAAATCACATTCCGGACGCGCTCCTAAGTCTAAAATCACCTAACGGGGCTAACAGAACCATCAAAATTCAAATCCGAGGTTGTTACACACAAGTCGACATCCGGTCGGCTTTTCCAATTTAAGCTCCCAATTAAGAGACTAAGTGTCTCTATTCACTTCAAAACCAATACGAACCCTCTCGGCAACAAAAAAATAGGAGAATTAGATACGGGGGAAGCAATTAATAAGGGATCGAAGCTCTAATTCTCAAAATGACCAGCCGAATCGTTATAAGAGGGAGTATCAATTAGACACGCTCACATGCACAATGTGTGTAATACACTTTTGAACGTGTGAGAAGAATAATCTTTTCATTTTTCAATATTTCCTTCAAGCTCCTTTTTCTTCCTCTCCAACATACAACCCCCTTTGCCAGCACCTCCGCCACCGGAAAGTTGATGGCCGGTCATCTTCCTCTTACATGTGACATGCGGAGTTACCATCGAACAATGATGGATAAAGAGCCTGATCTCCTCCTTTCTAACTCTTCATCTTCAAACCCACGGTCTATTCTTGGATTCAATTTTGATAACCCAATAGGCCGGTCTGAATAGTGGGGATGTCGGGCGGGTATGGTGGGTTGTCTGTGGATAGGTGGGTTTGAATAGTGGCGTTTTCAAGTTATGCGTCAAAAGCTGATTGTTTGATTCGGATAGTGAACCTTACGTGCTTGAAGTTTTTAAGTAACTGTCAAAAATTTTGATTGGCATAGTTTGATTATAGATCAATGTTCAATAGATACTATCCTTAGTAGGCGTTTGGACATGAATTCTAAAATATATTTTCAAATTTGAATTTTACTAAATTTTTGAATTGAATATGAAGTTATGTTTGGTTATAATTTTTGCAACATATTTGGATGTCTTTTTTTTGCAAATCCATGAGATATGATTTATATTCCATAAATTATAAAAAATATCAAAACGGCCATATTTTAATTATTCTACTTGAAATAAACAATCAAACATGCTATTGTTTAACTGTTATCATATTCTATTTTATTTCACTACACAGGAGATGCAAATGGGCATGCATTTTCAAGTGAAAATGCTATTGTTTAACGTTTAAAAGTACAGGGTAAATTTATAAAATTTAAAACTAGTGAAAATGCATTTTCAATTAAAATTGGAAAAATTGGTAAAATATTGATAACCAAACATTGTTTTCAAAAATTTTCTTGCAAAAAAGCAAAAATTTGTATGTCCAAACGGGATCTTAGTTGGGGTGTCAAAAAAAGTTGGCAAGTTTAGGGAACCACCTATAACTTATAGTTAGGGGTCAGATTCAGAATTTAAAGTTAATGGATTCCGATAAACCCGATCCTTGTACTCTGGATCCGCCCGTGGGGTAGGAGTATCGTATCCAGTGAATAACCAGTTAAACTGAAAACCCATGCCACGGTTTGGAGCAAGTGTAATAAGAAGGAACAAGAGAGCGGAAAATAGATATCCAAGACACTTAGTGGTCATTTGGACATAAGAATTGTAAAATTCCAAAATAGGGGAATTTTTTTTTTAAAGTGAAAATGGTATTTGAAATTTAGAGTTGTGTTTGGACATGAATATAATTTTGGGTTGTTTTGAAATTTTGTGAGTGATTTGAGTGAAAATTTTGAATAGTTTTTTGGAGTTTATCAAATTTTCGAAAATTTTCAAAATGTATCTTAAAATAAAAATTGAAAATTTTGTGAACAAATGCTGATTTCGGAAAAAAGTAGTGGATCAAAGATTGCCCTGCCTGCCCTGCCCCGCCCCAATTGCCATCCCTATCCTGAACCATCTTAGACATCAGCAGAATAAATGATTATACAACTCACCAAAAGTAGGGTGTTATGAACACTAGGGGTGGGCATAAAATTCGAAAAATCGAATTTTGAACCGAACCGAATTAATTCGGTATTTCGGTATAATTCGGTATTAATTTTTCGGTATTTCGGTATTTTGGTTCGGTTTTCGGTATTACAATTTTAAAAATTCGGTATACCGAATATACCGAAATTTTAAGTATATATTTTTTTGGACCCTACCTATACTAACACACCTAGTGTCCAACCCAATGTAATTCCCATTTCCCGTCGCCCCAAGCCCAGCCCAATGTAATTCCTAGTTGGTACTTCTTGTGCTTGTTCTAGACTGCTGTGAATCACAGTGAATGTGATGTAGCGTTTGTAGCGTTTATAGAGCTGTTTCTAAATGCAACAGCTTTTGTAGCGTTTTAAGGCATTTTGGGTGTTAGTTCACTTTCTATTATGTTTTAGCTTTAGTAATTACTGCATCTTCTTAATTATTATCGTTTGTTCCTGCCAAAAGATATTTTCTACTCTATGTGCTCTTTTGGCGAAGGGTATAAAGAGGATATTTGCGTTGGTATTCATAAACCGAATACTTTACCGAAACCGTACCGAAACCATACCGAACCAAAATAATAAATACCGAACCGTACCGAACTAATTTGGTATACACAATTGATAAATCGAATACCGAAATACCGAACCGAAATTCTTAAATACCGAACCGAAATACCGAATGCCCACCCCTAATGAACACTGAAGAGCTTGGGTGCGAAAATGTGAATGACGAGGCAATGAGCACAATTAGGAGAAGCTAAGGGTGAGAATTCCAAATAAAAGACTTGGTGACTACGTTTTGAATCTAGGTTAATAGCGGGCACGCGCTTTATGCGTGAGAATAGACTGTGGCTGTTACAAAGAGGCCACTCGCGCACTCAGTGTGGCAGGCAAAAAGTTGTGGAATCTCTGATTATCCTCACCCCCCCCCCCCCCTTCTGCACTACTCTGTTCCCTTTCACCTCCCCTTCTTTGGCTCTATCGTTACTCTCCTAGCTAGTATTTCTCATGTTGGTTACTGCAGAAGTTGTAATCGCTCTTCCTTTTAATACAATCAATTGCATTTACTGTTTGATATTGTGAGTTCTAACCGTAGCTACTGCTACATAGGGATATCTAATATCTTGATTAATTCAAAATCATGTATACATAGTTTCCGCCAAGTTTTGATAAGTCACAGATCATAATCAAACATAAACCGGTCCATTCCTAAACCAATTAAGTAGTAGTAGACATGTCTCTGTCTGACCTTGTAGGAGAATACAAGAAAGGCTTAGGAGGCATTTGCAAAGATCCGACTTCACCTTGTAACATCTCTACAACCATACTAATAGATGGTCGGCTGGCCGGATCGGTTTGGATACACCATAGACTTACCAGTATCATCTTTTCTGCAACTTTGTTGTCCTCTTCCTTCTGAATGCCAGTTAATCCAAGCTCTTCCTTTTGTTCCATTTGTCTGTAAATCCAGTGTGGAAAGTATATTTCACTTGTACGGTCAACAGCAACATCAACATTCTTCCTTCCTCCAACTATCTCGAGGACCATCATACCGTAGCTGTACACATCTGACTTGTGAGAAACTCCTCCAATGTTTTTACACACAATTTCTGGCGCGATGTATCCTATAGTCCCTCTTGCCCCCAATAAAGATACAATGCTTTCCTTCTTGTTACATAGTTTTGCAAGGCCAAAATCAGATATTTTTGGACTAAAGTCTTCATCCAGAAGAATGTTGTGAGGCTTTATATCGAAGTGTAGGATTTGAGTATTGCAACCACGATGCAAATACTCCAATCCTCTAGCAATACCAAGTGTAATATTGTATAATGTTTGCCATCCTAGTTGACGATTCGTCCCTGATTTTGCGTCGTAAATGAACTTCTCAAGGGATCCATTGGGCATGAAATCATAGATTAGAGCTCTGTTTTGACCCTCAAAACAAAATCCCACAAGTGATACAATATTAATGTGAGAAGTCCTGCTGATACTTGCCACCTCGTTGATAAATTCTTCTCCCCCGCCCTTTGATTCCTTCAAAACCTTGACTGCCACAAGACTTCCGTTATGCAACTTTCCCTTGTACACACAACCATAGCCTCCTTGACCAAGTTTATTTTTGAAATACTCTGTCATTTTTTTGACTTCAGGATAACTGTAATTTCTTGGAGCGAGTGATCCACAGTTCTTAAGGAAGTCCTTTACATTTCTGTAATCCTCTCCTTTTTTCTTCCAGAAAATCATGGAATTAAGGGAGTATTTTGTTCTTAAGTACAGGAGCAGGATAACCAGAATCACGAGTCCACCGATAGAAGAAGCTGTGGCTGTCAAGACACCAATTGAAAGATTGTTAGCAATTTTGCATCTTTGGTAACGCGATATATTCTCACAGCGTGGGGTCCGGGAGGGTAAAGTGTATGCAGACCTTACCAGCTACCCCTACCTTGTGGAGGCTGTTTCCTATAGAACCTCGGGTCAAGATGAGAACATCTAGTGATATGAAATAAAAAAATTGTATCTATAGATTTACCTGCAGCTAGAATTCGTTTTGACCTTCTCTTCACTGCAGCCAAAGAATATCAGGAAAGGTTAGATAGATGTTGCGCGAGGAGGAGAGGAAGAGAAAGTGAAGTAACTTGTGCTATCTTATGCTGCAAAATTAAATAGTTCATAACAAGAGTAAAAGAGGATAACTGAAACATTGTGTTGAATCAGTTATGGTTATGCACTTTCTAACTGGAGTTGTACTCAGCAGCGAAATCTGACAGAATATAACAGGAATACAGGACCAATGAATATAACAGAAAGAATGGTCAAGAAAATAGACTTCACTTTGGAAGTAAAACTTTTTACCTTTGGGATTGGAGGAACAATGAAATTTGTTGTTGTTGTCAGCTGAACATCGGCCTCCTTGATGGTAACATTTACTGCAATCATCAGACAGGCTCCATTGGATTGTAAAATTCGCGGTTAAGAGATCAAACAAGCTACTATTTTGAGTTAACTGTGACCTCCATTTGATTGGTAATTGAATCGGCGAACAGTTATTAGGAATATCTCCCTCTGGTGCATCCGAGTAGTCTTTCCTCCACGTTGTCGGATACTTGTAGTAAATTCTTAAGCCTCTACATTTATTATAGTTCCGATAGCCACGAAAGTAGTGATCATTCGTGCTCCTGTTGATGTCTAGACTGTTGTTGCATCTGAACAAGGTAATATTGCGTTCGTTGGTTGTAAACGAGACAGAAGGAGAAATTGGAAAAGATAGACTTTGATCGAAAGAATGGCAACTGTTTTTCGCCAATGAATCATTAAGCCTAAGGTCTAAAACTCCATAACTATTAGTATCATACGACCGTTGATCCTCCAGAACAGCGAAAACTGTTCCTTCTAAATGAATTATTTGATTTGGTTTAGCATCACAATCAATGGCGTACAATCCACAAGCAGGTTGTGAGGATACAGAAAATGGAAACTTCACATTTCCAAGTATCCCACATTTGAATTCCTTGGGACAGCTATCTTGGGTTTGATTCTGAGCTCCAACTGAATGAAAGATCAGAAACTGATGGAAAATCAAGAAAACTGACAAATAATCTAAAGCCAACATTCTCGATGTTTGCTCTAAGATATTCAAAACTGATGCAACGAAAGGAGCAGAGACTAAACAGTTATCTCTGTATTAGAGCATACTCTCTTCTTCCTCTTTTTCTTCACCATACAGTTATATCTAATCCCTTTAAGACGTTTGTTGACTTGGAAATTTCAGCTTTGACAACTTGAAGGAAAACACAAAGGAGGAGGACCAAAAGAAGTGGGACCTCGAGACTTACACAATGGACTGAACAACCACTGTATCCATAATACTATCCACAGAAGACTATTCAAAAGTAAGCTCAACCTTTTTTTTTTCCTTTTATAAGAAAATGATGGTTTTCGAGCCAGTTTGTATGCGCCTCAACTATTCCACTGGCATCAAATCTTTTCGTCCATTGAGACTTAGACATATGGGAAGAAAACTCACCTAGCGTTTTTTGTCTTCTAAGTCTGCATGAGATCGCATCCACTTCTTTTAGGAGCGAATTTAGTGCCCAAGTTATGCATTCATTTTGAACCCATTAACAAAGTTTTTACCCCAAAAATATTAAAAAAGAAAAAAAGAGGAAATGTGTCTCTGACTGAGGACAAATTTGGGTAGTATTACAGTATATGATTTCATAGCTAATAAACGCGCTAACTAACTTGTGATATGGTGCAAATGACTTGAGTAAACATAGGGCCAAAAGGAAGGGAAGAATCAGACATGACATTGACTTGACTCGATCTATCACTACAAAGTCGAGTTCGGAACCAAATTGTGGTCTTTTTGGATAAGTGTGACATAAATAAGTTTTAAAAAAAGAGTGACCATTCTATATATAACGCTCTTTTAAAGAGCGCTATACTTTAACGGTGTTTTGGCCGTTAATAAAAGCGCTATATATATATATATATCCTAGTCTTAGGGTACGCGCGATGCGCGTGAATCCTATCTTAATGAGTATAAATTTATTTAAAACATAGTTTTGAGTTATAAAAGTGTAAGTTCCTAACACTCAGTTTGGATCACATTGATAATTCAACTGATGATTAAAAATAGATTAATAAGCAACAACAACAACAAACCCAGTATGTTCCACCAGGTGGGGTCTGGGAAGGTAGTCTGTACGCATGCCTTACTCCTACCTAACAAGTAGAGAGGTTGTTTCCAATAGGTCCTCGGCTTAGGAAGGGTAATAAGAAGAAGAGGAAAGCAAGAAAGGAAGAAAGAGGTAAGAGAAAAGAAAAAGAGAGAGATAAAGGATAAGTAGTACCAAATAATAGTAACAGAGAATACAATACCTGAGGCGAACAAAACCACATAACGTAGTAAAAATCTAAGAATATGAAGGGACATGCGTACTACTAAGCCTATCGGTGAGCAACTAAAAACTACCCACTAACATTCTACCTTAATCCTCGTCCCCCACACCCTTCTATCAAGGGTCATGTCCTCAGTAAGCTGAATCAGCGTCATGTCCTGTCTAATCACCTCTCCCCAGTACTTCTTAAGCCTACCTTGACCTCTTAAATGTTAAAATATTTTAATATTAAAATAATAATTAAATAACTATTAAATCAACAACAATATGTTATAGAAAGTTTTCATTAATTTTAATAAGCAAAATTTTAATTAATTTTAACCTCTTAAATATTAAAATAATAATTAAATAACTATTATATCACAACAGTATGTTGTAGAAAGCTTTCATTAATTTTAATAAGCAAAATTTTAATTACTTTTAAGCTCTTAAATATTAAATAATAATTAAATAACTATTTAATCAACAACACTATGTTGTAGAAAGTTTCAACAAACGTTAGTTTGATTAACATGTTATGGTGAAAACTAAAAATGAGGACTTTCATACGTAGTTCAATAAGGAAATATTTAATAACTAAAATTTTAGGTGATTTATATGCCCTAAATATTAGGAAAGTAACTTAAATTATAATTGTATCCAATGTGAAATTTATTTTTAGNCTCACAGAGTTATTCGTCACCACAACCTCACACCTCCCCCCTTCCAAATATAATAAAACCCTTATTTTTCGCTCTTCTTACATTATGAAAAAATGCTTGAGAATTTAACAAGAAGAAAAGTTTGAACGGGAGTTAGAATATTTTTTGAATGAATTTTTGTAAAATCCTAACACCTTTAAATAAGGCAATGTCTAGCTGGGAGGGGGGGGTGGCTGAATTTTTTGAGGTATAACGCTCTTTTAAAGGGCGCTATACCCATTTGATTGTTATGTCAGTTAAACGCCTGAGACTTATTGGTGGGCTCACAAACAAGTATAGTGCGGTATATAACTGCACTATACATATATAGCGTTGTTATATACCGCGCTATGCTTAACTGTCAAATCAGCCCAACATAGCGCGGTTAATATATATATATATATATATATATTAACCGCGCTATGTTGGGCTGATTTGACAGTTAAGCATAGCGCGGTATATAACAACGCTATATATGTATAGTGCAGTTATATACCGCACTATACTTGTTTGTGAGCCCACCAATAAGTCTCAGGCGTTTAACTGACATAACAATCAAATGGGTATAGCGCCCTTTAAAAGAGCGTTATACCTCAAAAAATTCAGCCACCCCCCCCTCCCAGCTAGACATTGCCTTATTTAAAGGTGTTAGGATTTTACAAAAATTCATTCAAAAAATATTCTAACTCCCGTTCAAACTTTTCTTCTTGTTAAATTCTCAAGCATTTTTTCATAATGTAAGAAGAGCGAAAAATAAGGGTTTTATTATATTTGGAAGGGGGGAGGTGTGAGGTTGTGGTGACGAATAACTCTGTGAGCTATAGTTTATCTCCACAGTATCATGTTAAATTGCCACTTACAATGGAGTACGATAGATTGGTATCGTTGTTATGAATAAAATGAGTGTGAGAAAACGTTTGGTGAACCTTAAAGTAACCAGAAGATATCCGTATTCTGTCACTCCGCAAGGGGTTGCTTGTTACGCTGAGTTTAACATCGACGATGATGAAACTTTGAGGAATTTTTTGAGGATTCCGGACAAATACCGGAAATTTCTTGTAATAAAATTGTTGAAAATGTACGTCAAGGTCGAAGACGTTCCCAACAATGAGATTGCGCATAGTAGGGATAACCTCCAGTCATCGGGTGGTTATTCTGAAGCAGTTTTTGCCGGACAGGTTCCAGATGAAAGAGTTTGTCTTGATTTAAACTTATCACCACCGGCGAATGAGCAGCGAGGAAATAATTTCTCTCATGTTTTACATAATCCACAAGACGAGTGGTAAGCTTCAATTTTTCTTTGTGTTACGATGTGTATTTTTGTCGTATTGAATTTGTATTAACGCTCATATATTCCACAGGGGGTACCAACCAAATATGAATTTTACAAGTTATGAACCCACGCCTGGTTGGAATATGTCTAGTTTTGGTGTGTTAGATCATGGTGGTCCATCCGAGAGTCATCACCAACATGAAAATATCATCATGGAATGTCTATCACATTACGACTTGTAAGTAAAATGATACAACTATATGAAAAATATTTATTAATTTTCAGTAGCTTATTATTTTGTTGTTTGTGCAGTGAAACCGAGCAAGTTGAACCACATGTCCTCACTCAATAGCCCGAAGATGACATATTAAATCGGGATCTGGCAGATGCACAAAGTGAGGAATAGAACAGTGGTTATGACAACAATGCCGATGAATCCGGAGACGACACACCCTTCCCGCGTGAGGATGGTGATGAGGAGGATGAGAATGGAGGACCTGATTTGACGAGGGAGTATGCTTCATCCCCCGTTAGACGAAGAGTGTACGAGTCCCAAGTGCCGTTTCATTGAAGGGAGATTCCCTACCTTGATAACTTGCCAAGTATGCCGGATGTGGAAGCTCTCACAAGGGATTTTGATGAAATTTGAACAACAATGTGGGAGGATTCTAGACCAACGGTACTGGCAAAGGGCATGTTTTTTTCCTGATAAAGCGCGCATAAGCAGGGCGGCAAAAATGCACAATGTAAAAGAGTGTCGTGAGATGATGGTACGAGAGTTAACTCCGGTGGTATACAAGGTTGATTGTCGCAGATGGTTTATGGGTTGTCATTGGATGCTGCGTACGAGCAAGAAGAAAACAGGTTTGTGGGAAGTGGGTAAATACATTCTCACCCACAGAAGTGAAATGAACACATTCAATGGGAATCACTTCAACTTGGATATTGACTTGATTTATCTTGTCCTTATTCCACACCTTGAAGCGTCCATAAGGTATAAAATCAAAGAGTGCATTACATCAGTCCACTAGGAATATGGCCATACCATTACCAAAAGAAATGCATTTCTCGGGT
The DNA here is from genome assembly GCA_005239495.1 of Nicotiana undulata. Classification (NCBI taxonomy): domain Eukaryota; kingdom Viridiplantae; phylum Streptophyta; class Magnoliopsida; order Solanales; family Solanaceae; genus Nicotiana; species Nicotiana undulata. The sequence goes on along the minus strand of ML250775.1, from coordinate 3,001 downwards.
GCAAACGTGCGTTTGAAATTTTTATGGTAACTGGGATAAGTCATTTGCAGCTCTACCCAGGTACATGGCTGCAGGTAACTGGGATAAGTCATTATATAATTAGTTTTTGTAAATTGGACAGTGTTTGTGTTTGATCTATCAGTATAAGAGATACTTAAACTATAAAGATTTTACCCTAAAAGGCTTTACATTTTACTACGCTAAAAGGCTATACATTTTACTACGCTAAAAGGACATTATATTACTAGTCTTTAAGCTAATAAATAATCTAAACTAGATAAAAATAATAAATATATTTTAATCACAAAACATTCACGAAAATACATATAAAACAGTAAAAGAAATTTATTAACATTTTTATTAACAAAAAATAATAATTTCTCAAATTTTACATATTTTTTTAGAACATTGATATCTTAGTCCGGATAAAAATAACATACTAGTTTAATCGCAAAACAATAAATACAAAACAACATGAAAACACATTCTAAACAACTAATATGCATTATTATACGAGTTTCGACATAAACTAAATCGGAATACCTCGATTTATGTTATTCGGAAAATCGATGAATTGAAAATTTGAGTCCGAAACGAGGAAACCACAACAATAGAAGGCTTAGGTAGGATGTGAGACCTACAATCTTATCTTTTTGAGTAACGAGTGGGGTCCACTCGAATTGTTTTTGTAAAAAAAATGGGGGGGGGGGGGGGGGGG
>ML250772.1:25410-78574 GCA_005239495.1 Nicotiana undulata | reverse complement strand
AACAAGAATAATTAAAATAACAAACACCACTTCATAAATATAATAAAATCATTCAATACATAAGCACAACAAGGTATTTAATCCACACTTTAAACATGAATATTTCAATAAACCATATTCAAGTGTTGGAAAAATACTACACAGTTATATATACAATACAAAACAAGGAAATGAAGAAATAAACACAAATGGGTAAAGAAAACTTCACCACAATGTCGAAATCCACAAATCCCAAGTGTGTGTGCAAACCCACAAATCAATACTTGTTATCCTCTACTCAAAATATATTTACAAAGCTCAAAATATATCCCTAATATTATGTTCTTGCCAAAAAGCCCTAGAGTTCAAGATCTCCCCCAAAATGGCTGCTAGGTTGAGTATATAAAAGTTGAAGTTGGAAAATGTGATTTTACACCTTTGTCCACATCTGATGCCCGACTACCACACTTGCGGAAGATTCATCGCAGGTGCGGCTCCGCAGGGGCGGAATATTTCTCGCAGGTGCGGGATCTGAGTTGTGTCACTTTTCCGCAGGGGCGGATGTTTGTTCGCACCTGCGGTTCCGCAGGTGCGAAATTAAGCTGGTTTGAGTTCCATCACAATTGCGGACATTTGGTCGCACCTGCGGTTCCGCAGGTGCGTAAAAACACCGCAGGTGCGAGTTTTGTGTGGCTGAGCCATCTTCGCAGGGGCGACAATTCCTCGCAGGCGCGAGGTCGGTAAAATCACCACTCATCAAAGCTCTGAAGCGGCGATGCACTGATAGGTGCTGGTGGTGCACTAATAGGAGCTGGTGGTGCACTGTGAGATACCTGAAGTGCCGACTGATATGGTCTAGGAGGATGACCTCTGCCGAAAGAATCTCTGCCTCCAAATGAGGCTCCACTAAATCCAGCAAAGTGACGGGGCCTCTTGTCAGCTCCCTGACCACCACCTTGTGACAAAATCATCTTAATCCTCCTGGCCACATTGGCCGCATCCTGGAATGAAATATCAGTACCTGACTCCCTGGCCATCTGAAGTCTGATGGGCTGAGCTAAACCCTCAATAAACCTCCTCACTCTCTCACGATCAGTGGGGAGTATCATAATAGCATGGCTGGCTAAAGTGATGAACCTGGTCTCGTACTCAGTAACAGACATAGAGCCTTACTGGAGACGCTCAAACTGTCTTCGAAGATCCTCTCGTTGAGTAACTGGAAGAAACTTCCCCAAGAATAACTCGGAGAACTGAGCCCAAGTCAAAGGTGCAGACCCAGCTGGTCTGGTCAAGCAATAGTCTCTCCACCAAGTCTTGGCGGTACCAAAAAGACGAAAAGTAGCAAAATCGACTCCATTGGACTCTACTATGCCCATGTTCCGAAGAACCTCATGACAGTTGTCCAAGTAATCCTGGGGATCCTCTGATGGTGCACCAGAGAAAGTAGTAGGGAATAAATTGGTGAATCTATCCAATCTCCATAAAGCATCTGCTGACATAGCTACTCCCTCAATTGTCGGTGCCACAATACCCGACTAAGCTACTCCGGCCGTCTGAGGTGCCGGAGTCTGAAACTGAGGATCTAGTTGCTCTGGTGTGCGAGTAGCAGGAGTCTGGGTACCTCCCCCAGCCTGAGAGTTGGATGGTGCAGTAGGAAGAAGACCGGCCTGAGCCACACTCTCCATGAGTCCCACTAAGCGGACTAGAGCGTCCTAAAGCACCGGGGTAGCAATGAACCCCTCTAGAACCTGAGCTGGTCCAATTGGGACTGTCTGAGTAGGAACCTCACCGGCAAAGTCTACCTATGGGTCCTCTACTGGGGCTGCTGCTCTGGGCTGAGCCCTTCCCCTGCCTCGGCCTCTAGTACGGCCTCGGCCCCTCGTAGGAACTGCAATAGGAGGATCGGGCTGCTGATTGGTAGATGAGGAAGAACGCGTTCTCGCCATCTGCGAGAGAATAGAATCGAAACTCAATTAGCATTTAGAATTCAAATCGCACGACAGAGAAGAAGAAAAGTGAAGTTATTCCTAACTTTGCAGCCTCTAAGGGATAAGTACAGACGTCTCCATACCGAACCCTCAGACTCTACCAAGCTTGTATGTGAGTTGTGAGACCTAAGCAACCTAGTGCTCTGATACCAACTTGTCACGACCCAAAATCCCACCTTCAGGCCATGATGGCGTGAGACGTTGAACCCGCTAGACAAGCCAACGTTTGAGTTAATTTTACTAACTTTCTTTACTTAAATGATTTAAAAGTGAAAAAATGAAAATAAATGATCAATAATAATGCGAAAGCTGCGAGTCTATGTATATTAATATAATAATTGCCACAAAATTTACGTACATAATCCCCCAGAATTGGTGTCACAAAATCTCACGGACTGTCTAATATTACTATAACAAAAGTCTAAAATGAAGAGTACAAGTATCTATGATACTAAGATAAGACATAAACAATAAGATAGAAGATGACGCCGAGATCCACGAACGCCTGCGGAACTACCTCGGTGTCGCCTGTATGGACTAAAGGATACTCCCTCTAACGATGACCACTGGGTCCGGCTGCGTGATCTGCACAACATAAAGAAGTGCAGGTGTAGAATCAGTACAACCGACCCCATGTACTGAGTAAGTGCCGAGCCTAATCTCGGCGAAGTAGTGACGAGGCTAGACACGACAACAACAATTTACCTGTACAGTTCTATAATATGAACCAGAGAAAATAGCAAGAAATAAGCAGTTAAGCATAGTAATACGGGGACAAGTAATAGGGGTAACAAGTGAGAATCAAAGATGAATAACTGAACAAACAACAATACGAAAGAAACAAGTCAACAAGAATTAATAACTCAAACAAGTATGTACACGGCATCAACTTTCGTGCTTTTACTCTCGTTCTCACAATGCACAGTATAAATGATAGCAATATAAATCATGTCACAACATCACTCTTCGTGCTTTTACTCTCTTCCTCACTATGAAATGTATAAAATAAAGCAATATAAATCATGGCACGACATCACCCTTCGTGCTGTTACTCTCTTCCTCACTATGCAATGTACAAATGAAAGCAATAATAATCATGGCACGGCATCACCTTTCGTGCTTTTACTCTCTTCCTCACTATGCAATGAATGAAATGAATACACGGCATCACCCTTCGTGATTTACACTCTTCCTCACCCAAATAAACAACAAATAACAGTTGGTAAGGAATGCAACAGAGTGAAATACAATTCATAACCACCCAGCAAGGGGAATATCAACCAAACTAATAATGTTGCCTGGAAAAGGACTCAGTTATAACCAACCTCTTACGAATACATAACTTTATGAATTGGGTCCTCAACTGAGACATCATATCACAAGTACTTAAGCAAGTATTCTCAGCAATTAAATAACTTCTCAAAGGAAACCATTTCATAACAAAATAAATATCTAAGTAATAACAAGTAATTCACCAAAATAGACTCACAGGCATGCTTGACAAACAATGCATAGGTACTCATCACCTCACCTATACATTGAACATGATAAAACAAGTAGCACATAAGACCCAACACCTATTCCCTCACTAAAGTTAGGCCAAACACTTACCTCGGCTCCGAGAATGCAAATCAAGACTCTAGCACCGCTTTCCCTCTCGAATCCAACTCCGAAACGATAGTATCTAGACATAATCGACTCAATAATTCAATTCCAAAGCGTAATTGTAGATTTCCCATAATTCTTCCAAAATTACAAAAAAAGACCCCGGGCCCGCTTGGTCCAAACACGAGGTTCGGACCAAAACCCGATCACCCATTCCCCCACGAGCCCGAATATACAATTTGTTTTGAAATCCGACCCCAAAACGAGGTTGAATTCCCAAAAATTCCAAAAGCCTTAACTCTACCCAAAACCCCCAATTTCCACCCTTGATTTCATGTTTTTAGACCTAGATTCTAGTAAATATTGATGAAAAATGAAAGAAAACAGTGTTAGAATCACTTATCTAAGAGGTTATGGTGGAAGAATAGCTTGAAATTCGTCTATGGGGTTTGGAGAAGAAGAAGATGGTGAAAAATATGAAAATACCGTCATGGGTATTCTGTTTTTGGACTTAAAATAACTGGGTGGAATTTGGCCTATGCGATCGCGAATAAAGGGCTGCGATCGCACAGTAGTGCTAGCCTATACCCCTGCGATCGCGGATCAAACAATGCGGTCGCATAAGGTTCTTTCCAGCCCCCCCCCCCCCCCCCCCCCCCCAGCCTACCTAGTACACTATGCGATAGCGGAGGGTGCTATGCGATCGCATAGTGCAACAGAATACTCCCTCAGCCCAATGCTATGCGATTGCATAGAGTAAAACCCCAGACACCAGCACATCCCACTTACACCAGATTTTTCTAACACTTTCGCACTCCGACACCTACCCGAAACTCACCCGAGCCCTCGGGGCTAAAAACCAAATATACACACAACTTCAAAATCATCCTACGGACTTATTCAAGTAATAAAACCACCAAAATATCATCAAAAATAACGAATTAAGCTCCAAAATCTATAGAATTTCCTAAAACTTCATAAACTATCAAAGTTTCCATTTTTTATCTGAAATACGTCAAACCAAGTCTGTTTCTTACCAAATTTTACAAACAACTCATAGTAACCATATTAAACCTGTTCCGGGCTCTGGAACATAATACGGGCTCGGTAACACAGGTTTCGCATCAAATTCCATTTTCTAAAGTCTATAATTTTCAGAAAATAATTTTCATTAAAAATTTATTTCTCGGACTTGGGACCTCAGAATTCGATTCCCGGCATATGCTCAAGTCCCATATTTTCCTACGGATCCTTTGGGACCGTCAAATTACGGGTCTGGGTCTGTTTACCAAAAATGTTGACCAAAGTCAACTTTATTAAATTAATTATCATAAATTCAACTTTTTAATCAAATTCCCACCTAAAGGCTTCTCGGCTACGTGCCCGGACTGTGCACGCACATCGAGGTGAGATTAACGAAGGCTTTCAAGGCTTCGGAACACAGTTTTAGTTAAATTTACACAGGATGACCTTTTGGGTCATCACAGTTATAGAGGGCTGAAGGTGTTTGGGTAGAGGCTGCGGCGAGGGCGGAGGCGCTGGAAGATACTGTGCGCGTCCTTAGATCTGAATGAGAGACTGAGAGGGGGACGAACGTGATGAAGGAGTCTAGGCTTGAAGAGCGGATCGGCGGTCTCGAGAGGGATGCCTCGAGTTTAGGGGACAAAGTGGCGGCTTTGGAAGCCAAAAACGGCTAGGATCCCAATCGGTCTGCATCATCGGAAAATGGAACTATCGAATCACGGGTGACTCGCTTTATCGGGATTGGAAGAAGGCCCAGCCGTTGGCTCAGGCCCCTTAAGTAGTTTCCTCTGTTATTGTTCCTCGCCGCCTGTATGAAATGTGGGTCCATGCTGAGGCTCAATGAGATATTTACAAGTATTTGTGGATGGCGGGGAGTATCCCTGAGGCTATTATTTTGGACACTCGTGCGAAGGAGCGTGAGGCTCGACTTGCCTGTGGCTACGATCCCGTGACACCGGAGCCCGATGGTGGTGCCGAGGTTGAAGATGGGCTCTATGATGGTGGTAGTGTTGGTGTGGATGAAGGCGGAGATGCATCAGAGTGAGATTTGTGGTCTTTAAGTACTTGTTCTTTTTTGTTCTTCCCTTAGGTGTTGTTCGTCGTTGTATCATTTTTTTGGGGCCTCTTTGGGCCTCTTATGAAACGATGTATATATGCAAATTCAGAATAGGATTCTTTGTTTTTGGATGTACGTTACATGATCTTTTCTCTTTTCTTCTCTTACTTTGAAAAGGTCTTTTCGGACTCTTTTGCGATGAGTCCCTGTTTTTAAATCGGGAATTTGGCGGGGTCGAAACTCACTTTACTCGAGCGGAGTGGCTCCGCCTTATTAGAGATTTCAAATTTACTTGAATCGAGCACGGTCGACTTTACTTGATTCGAGCGAGGTCGAATGTTAAAAATAATTCGAGCGAGGTCGAATGTTGGAATAATTCGAGCAAAGTCGAATGTTAAAAATAATTAGAGCGAAGTCAAATGTTAAAAAATTATTCGAGCGAGGTCGAATTTTAAAAATAATTTGAGCTTGGTCGAATGTTAAAAATAATTCGAGCGAGGTCGAAAGTTGAAATAATTAAGCGAAGTCGAATGTTAAAAATAATTTGAGCGAAGTCGAATGTTAAAAAATAATTCGAGCGAGGTCGAATGTCATAGATAATTCGAGCAAGGTCGAATGTTAAAAATAAATCGAGCGAGGTCGAATGTTAAAAATAATTTGAGCGAGGTCGAGTTTAACTTTGGTGACTCAAGAGAGGCCGAGTTTAACTTTGGCGACTCGAGCGAGGTCGAGTTTAACTTTGGAGACTCGAGCAAGGTTGATTTCAACTTAGGCGACTCGAGCGAGGTCGTGTTTAACTTTGGCGACTCGAGCGAGGTCGAGTTTAATTTTGGTGACTCATGGAGTGATGTAGGAGAATCGCGTGCTACCTTGATTTTTATCAAGAGTTTCATGCGTTGGTTCATGCATACACCGGGATGAGTCCCAGTCTATATAGTCCCTTCATCGTTCGGCCTGGAGAGGCCATCGACGGGGCGGGCGATGAATTCGTTGCTTAGAGGTTCACATGTGGTGGCGTATATGGCCGAGCGAGTAGGCGTTGCACATCTGTGGCGAACTCACGGGCGAACTCTTGGTACCCACGTTTTACCTGTGTTGGGATGTCTTTGAGTTTGCCGTACAGTTCCTTGCTTATGGAGATTTTTTCTTGTTGTTTCCAATTCGTTTTGAGTCGTTCTCCTATTATTTACGCCATGGCATGGTGTGTGGAGTTCTCATTAGTTTGCCCTCTGCCGCGGGGAGGAATTTCGAGGCCGTTATCAGCTAGTGCTCCTCTTTTTTGTTTTACTCGTGTAATTGTGGCAAGCATCCCTGCTCTTCATTTCATACCACTTTTGTAAAAAGAAAAGCGAGTTAAAGGTATATGGAACCATTTGTTACCTAGGCTGGCCAGTTGGCTAATGGGTGTGGGGGATTGGTCATGTTTCCTTCGCCGGTTGCAATCTTTGGACCCGATGTTAGCTCCATATCCCTCCTCGCCGTTATTTGGATTTGAGTGTTTTGTGGGTGGATGATTTGTCCCACCCGTTAGGTCCTCGAGTTCGAGTCCCTATTTGTCCCAGTCCGGACGAGCCAAAGTAACAGTAATATACGTTACACCACAAGCGTGAAAATGAAGAGCATTTTAAAATTAGGTTATACAACAAGCATCGTCTTGTATGGTAAGATTACTACGCGCAGGGTACTAACCTAGAAACACTATTACGAGTGTGCTTGACATGTAAGCCACAACCTCACTGCGATGGCTCACGCTCACGATGAGCTCTGGTTTCGCGTGAGGATTTCTAGTGAGAACTAAGGCTTTGGCTAGGAAATCCCCACAGACGGCGCCAAATTATTTAGCTAAAAATGTGCGAGACCTTTTGATAAACATTAATAAATTGAGGAGATAAAGGATAAATCCTAGACAAAGATAATTGACACTAGATCGAAGAATATTAAGCAAGAGAAGTCGGATGAGGTTAAACTTATGAACACGTTAATGTTATGAAAACAATTGAATGTATTCGGAGAACTCACATTCATGATACCATTATTCAATGATGTAAAGTAACAGAGAAAGGAGAAGGATCACCATTAATGGTTGTGGGATGTGTCTTATTGATCACATAATGCTTATTACGAAAAATCGGTAGCAAGGTCCTAAAGCTCTTCTTGCTTACAAGGTAGATCTTATGTTCTTTTCTCCTCTTAGAGAGGAGGATCCCCCCTTCCTAATGAGTCTCTCTCCCAGTATATATGCTAGATATTCCCATTTATCCAACGGTACTTAACCAATATACTGCGATTGGCTATCAGCACTTCAGGTCCATTTACCTAGGCGCTGCAGCATGTACTACATCTCAAAGGCCTTCTGGCAAATCAACCTCGACCATGGCCATGGAGCGCATCATTACGGCCTTTCGTGTACACAATCACGACTTAACCATTTTCTTACCATCCCTTTTTGAGGTCGCTCTCATGCGGTCAGATTTCGAGCCTTACAATTCCTATCACCACTTAATCATAGTTGCATTATAACTATAAAATTGATCTAACGTGGAAACTTAGACGGAGACTCAATACAAATTATCAATAACTAGTAATTATACTCAGTGAGTTAATGATAAATTTATCCGATATGAAGGAAGACCTAAAATATGACACGTAAATTTATTATCTCACTATAAATAGATAGTGGAGACCATATGGGTTAATGCTTATCACCATATAATCACAACCATCTATTTCCTTGAGAAGTAAATTTCACAATTCGAAAGATTCCCAAAAACCATCCAAACAGCTTTGAAATGCAAAAAAAACAAACGTGTTACTCACTGTGTAGCAGTGCGTAGCGGTGTGTATAACTCACTGGATGATTTTTAATGTACCTACCAAATTTAAGGTCAATTGAAAATAGTAAAAGTCATGATCTCCAAAATTGGGCAAAATTCGGAAAATATACGATTTTAAGCAGATTTTAGGAATTTAAAAATATGACTTACATTTTTATCACATACTCCCTCTGTTTCAATTTAAATGACACACTTTCCTTATTAGTGTGAGCATGTAATTTTTACCCTACCAAAAATATTCCTACAAAACTAATAAATAGATTATTCCTATTTATTTTTAAGATTTACTTTTAAAATTTTGGTAATTATTTGAAATTATTTGCATTTAGTTACATTTTTCATGCATTTTTCTTTTAGCATTTTTTTGAAGTCATGGAAAATAACAAAAAATATTTAATTTTTCATCATATAGCATTATTAGATTTTTTATTGAATCTAGCATCTAATTACATAATTTGATTATGTTCTTAGAAGAAAATCACAAAAATTGTATATTTTTTGACATTTTTAGTTTTACTGTTAAAATTAGTAATTTTTCTTTTAATAATTTAAGATTGACTAACTATGTAAATAATACAAATAGATAGTTAGTTTAATTTTACAAATTAAGATAATTTAGTACTTAATCTATGATTTATTTAAATTAATTAGACTTTTAAAATTAAAATTAAACAAAATGGATCTAATTAAACCTTGGCCGGACTGGGCCAATTTTAAACCAGCCTAATCCCGGGGGATTTGCATCTATACCCGCTTTTTGGGTCACGTTTGCAAAACAAATTGCAAGCGTACCCACTTTTGGCGTAAACTTCAGGCATACGGGCCTGAAGTAGCAAAGGCAATCACGCAAACTTCAGAATTCTAGTAGAAGGGCCTGAAGTTGTTTGTAATTGTTGAACTTAAGCATTCTACTAGCTGAAGTTTTGTTCTCTAATTGTTGTACTTCAGCATGTTTTAGCTGAAGTTTTGTCTTTGATTCAATAGTTTTGTGGTAAAGCTTTTTCAAAAACTTCAGTAGAAGATGCTGAAGTTATTTAGTTCATTTGTAAAAACTTCACCACTAAATAAGCTGAAGTTTTTGTCCTACAGTCGTACTAGCTGAAGTTTTGTTCTTCATTGGCTGAACTTCAACATGTTTTAGCCAAAGTTTTTCGCGTAACTTAGTGTTGGCTGAAGTTTTTGTTAGTAATTGTTGAACTTAAACACTCTACTAGCTAAGTTTTGTTCTCTATTTGATGAACTTCAGCATGTTTTAGCTGAAGTTTTGTTCTATATTTGCTGAACTTCAGCATATTTTAGCTTAAACTTTATTATGTTTGTGATGAACTTAAGGGCTGATAACAGCATAAGTTTCTAAGTGACTTCTAAGTGTAGTGCATAAGTTTACCCCCTATAATGTTAGTCTCACGACCCGAAATCCCACCTTCAGGCCGTGACTGCGTCAAACGTTGAACCCGCTAGACAAGCCAACGTGTAAAATTACACAATCAACTTAATACGAAATTAACAGAAATAACTAGAAACACTTTATAATTTTTAACAACAAAAGTAGATAGACTTCGAGACTAAGTGATAATAACATAATACAATCTGTTGCAACAATCCCAGAACCCGGAGGCACTAACTCACGAACTGTCTATAAGAGTGCTAAATACAAAGTCTGAAGAAAATAATACATGAACCGTCTCATAAACTAGGAGATAAACAAGATAGGATAGGAAAAAGAGGGATAGAGGAGACGCTAAGGCCCACGAACGTCTGAGGATCTACCTCGGAATCTCTGGGGTGGACTGAAGGATACTCCCTCTAACGGTGTCCACTGGGTCCGGCTGCGAGATCTGCACAACATAAAGAAGTGCAAGTGTAGCATCAGTACAACCGACCCCATGTACTGAGTAAGTGCCGAGCCTAACCTCGGTCGAAGTAGTGACGAGGCTAGAATTGACAAGGATAATCTACCTGTAAAGTTCTACAAGATATAGCACAGACAAACGCAGAAATAACTAGATAAGCATGGGATACGGGAGCAGTTAATGGGGGTAACATGTGAGAGATAAGAATGATTAATTAACACATAGGAGAACGCAAGAGAGAAAATTAACAAGAATGCTAACGTAACAAGTATAAATGCGAGCAATGTATGTAATGGCACGACATCACCCTTCATGCTTTTACACTCTTCCTCACAATGCAATGTATAATGTGAGGCAATATAAATCATGGCACGGCATCAACCTTCGCGCTTTTAATCAATGTGAATCATGGCACGGCATCAACCTTCGTGCTTTTAATCAATGTGAATCATGGCACGACATCAACCTTCGTGCTTGTACTCTCTTCCTCACTATGCATTTTATGATGTAATCAATGTAAATCATGGCACGGCATCACCCATCGTGCTTTACACTCTTGCTCACCAAAATAATGACAAATATCAAATGGCAAGGAATGTAGCATAGTGGAAATACACATCATAATCACCCAACAAGGGGAAAATATCAGTCAATATCATAACAATTGCCCGGCAAGGGTCTCAGCTATAACCAATCCTCTCAATTATATCTCTTGACAAATTGGGTCCTCAATTGAACCATCATATCACATGTTTATCAACAAGGATTTTCAACAAACAATCAACTTCCAAGTAGAAACAATTTCATAACACAATGAATATGGAAGTAATAACACGAATTTCATCAAAACAGACTTACGTGCATGCTTGGCACACAATGCATAGGTACTCGTCACCTCACCTATGCATTGAAAATGATAAACACATAGCACATAGCACACAATACCTATTCCCTCACCAAAGTTAGGCAAGACACTTACCTCGGGTCCAAGAATAGCAATTCAAGCTTCTAACGCCGCCTTTCCTTTTGAATTCAACTCTGAAACGAAAATATCTAGACATAATTAACTTATTAACATCAATAAAGACTCATTAATACGATCCCATATCCTAAATATACAATTCCTAGCATTCTTCCAAAAATACCAAAATTCGACCCCGGGCCGACTTGGTCCAAACACGAGGCTCGGAACAAAACCCGATTACCCATACCCCCGCGAGTTCAAATATATGATTTGTTTTGAAATCCGAACCCAAATTGAGGTTGAATTACCCAAAATCTCATAAGCCCTAACTCTACCCAAAACCCCTAATTTCTACTTTGTTTCCATGATTTTAGACCTAGATTCTAGTGTTTGATAAAGGAAAACAGAAGAATTAGGAGCTAGGATCACTTACCCAAGTGGTTATGGAGGAGAACTAGCTTGGAGGTCGTCAATGGGGCTTTGGAGAAGAAGGAGTTGATGAAGAAGTGGAAATCCCGAAATAACATTCTGTTTTTTTACTTAAGAAAATAACTGGGAAAAAATATACTCTGCGATCGCAGAAGGGGAGTTGCGATCACAGAAGAGAACTTGGCTGACCCTATGCGATCGCATGAGGGGTTATGCGATCGCGAAACACTGAGACCTCACCCTATGCGATCGCGGGTCCCTACACGTGACCGCACTGAATCAACTACCCCCAGCCCCCCAGCCTACCTAATGCACTATGCGATCGCGGAGGCTGCTATGCGATTGCATAGTGTAACAGACTACTCCCCAGGCACGAAGCTATGCGATCGCGGACTAATCAATGCGATCGCATAGAGTAAAGGAACAGGCACCAGAAGAATGCAAATACACCAGATTTTTCATACATTTTACACCCCGTTACCTACCCAAAACACACCCGAGCCCTCGGGACTCAAAACCAAAAATACACACGACTCCCATATCATCCTACGGACTTATTCAAGCATTTAAATCACCAAAATATCATCAAAATCAATGAATTAAACCTCCAAACTCATAGAATTTTCTTAAAACTTCATAAGGCTCAATTATTCCAATTTTGATTCGAAACACGTCATATTAAGTCCATTTTGCACCAAACTTTACAGATAACTCACATAACCTATATCAAACATGTTCCGGGCTTCGGAACCATAGTACGGGCCCGGTAACACAGATTTCAAATCAAATTCCATTTTCAAAAGTCTTTATTATTTTCAGAAAATAATTTTCTTTAAAAATTCATTTCTCGGACATGGGAGCTCGAAATTTGATTCCCGGCCTACGCCCAAGTCCCATATTTTCCTACGGACCCCGAGACCGTCAAATCACGGGTCCGGGTCCATTTACCAAAAATGTTGACCAAAGTCAACTTTAATCAATTAATTATTAGAAATTTTATTTTTCATCAAGTTTTCACATAAAAGCTTCCCGGCTACCCGCCCGGGCTGCGCACGCATATCAAGGTGAGATTAACGGAGGCTTTCGAAGCCTCGGAACACAGATTTAGCTAAATTATCATAGGATGACCTTTTGGGTCATCACAATCTCCACCTCTAAAACAAACGTTCGTCCTCGAACGGACATAGAAAGGTACCTGAGTCTGAGAAAAGATGGGGATAACATTTCCGCATATCAGACTCGGACTCCCAAGTAGCTGCCTTAGTAGGCTAACCTCTCCACTGAACACAAACCAAAGGATAACTCTTCGATCTCAACTGACGAACCTGCCTAGCTAATATGGCTTATGGCTCCTCCTCATAAGTCAGATCCTTGTCCAACTGGACACCGTTGAAGTCAAGAACATGAGATGTATATGTAATGTACCTTCGGAGCATAGATACATGAAACACTGGATGCACGGCTGATAAATGCGGTGGCAAGGCAAGTTTGTAGGCCACCCCTCCTACCTTGTCCAATATCTCAAATGGACCAATGTACCTAGGGCTCAACTTGCCCTTCTTTCCGAACCTCATCACGCCCTTCATAGGCGACACTCGAAGAAACACCTGGTCTCCTATCATGAAAGACAAATCTCGAACTCTGCGATCCGCATAACTCTTTTGCCTGGACTGAGCCGTACGAAGTCTATTCTGAATGATTTTCACCTTGTCCAAGGCATCCTGGACAAACTCAGAACCCAACAATATAGCCTCTCCCGGTTCAAACAATCCGACTGGAGAGCGACATCGCCTACCATACAACGCCTCGTAAGAAGCCATCTGGATGCTCGACTGATAATTGTTATTGTAGGCAAATTCTGCTAAAGGCAAGAACTGGTCCCATGAACCACCAAAATCAATGACACAAGCCCGCAACATATCCTCCAAAATCTGAATAGTACGCTCGGACTGTCCGTCCGTCTGAGGATGAAATGTTGTGCTCAACTCAATATGTGTGCCCAACTCTCGCTGAAATACTCTCCAGAAATGGGAGGTAAACGGAGTACCTCGGTCTGATATAATAGACAAGGGCACACCATGTAATCTGACAATTTATCTCATATAAATCTTAGCCAACTTCTCTGAAGAACAAGAAACCGATATAGGAATGAAGTGCGCTGACTTGGTCAGCCTATCCACAATGACCCACACTGCGTCAAACATCCTCTTAGTCCGTGGGAGCCCAACTACGAAATCATTGGTAATACGCTCCCACTTCCACTCGGGAAACTGAATCTGCTGCATCAAACCACCGGGTCTCTGGTGCTCACACTTAACCTGCTGACAATTTAGGCACCGAGCTACATAAGCTACAATATCCTTCATCATTCTACGCCCCCAATAATGTTGCCGCAAGTCCTGGTACATCTTTGCGGCACCCGGATGAATGGAATATCGGGAACTATGGGCCTCCTGCAATATCAACTCACGATTGCCCTAAACGTGGGGTACATAAATACGACCATGCATCCTCAAAACTCCCTCAGCATCAGTTGTGACCTGCTTGGCACGTCCGTGCGGAACCGTATCTCTAAGAGCACATAAACAACGATTATCATACTGCCTGGCACGAATACGATCATACAATGAAGAATGAGCGACAGTATGGGCCAACACACTGCCAGTCTCAGAAACCTCCAATCTCACAAATCGGTCGGCTAAAGCCTGAACATCCAACATAAGAGGTCGCTCCCCGACTGATAAATAAGCTAGACTGCCCATATTGACTGACTTCCAGCTCAAAGCATCGGCCACCACATTGGCCTTCCCCGGATGATAAAGAATGGTAATATCATAATCCTTCAGCAACTCTAACTATCTCCTCTGTCTCATGTTCAGCTCTTTTTTCTTGAATAGGTATTGCAAACTCTTGTGATCAGTGAATACCTCACATTGCACACCATACAAGTAATGCCTCCTGATCTTCAACGCATGAACAATCGCTACTAACTCCAAATCATGGACTGTATAATTCTTCTAAAGAGAAGAATAGGCTATAACCTTTCCCTCCTTCATCAACACTGCACCAAGCCCAACCCGTGAAGCATCACAATAGACGGTATACGGCCCTGAACCTGTGGGCAAAACTAACACCGGTGTCGTGGTCAAAGCTGTCTTGAGCTTCTGAAAGCTCGCCTCGCACTCATCCGACAACCTGAACTGAGCACTCTTCTGGGTCAACCAGGTCATCGGGGCTGCTATAGATGAAAAGCCCTCCACAAATCGGCGATAATAACCTGCTAAGCCCAAGAAGCTCCAAATCTTTGTGGCTGAAGTGGGCCTAGGCCAATCTCTAACTGCTGAAATCTTCTTGGGATCTACCTGAATACCCTATGATGTAACCACATGGCCTAGAAATGAAAACTGAACTCAACCAAAACTCACACTTGGAGAATTTGGCATACAACTAACTATCCCTCAGAGTCTGTAGAACAACCCGAAGATGTTGCTCATGCTCTCCTCGACTACAAAAGTAAATCAAGATATCATCTATAAACACGATCATGAACGAGTCCAAATAAGGCCTGAACACCCGATTCATCAACTCCATGAAAGTCGCGGGGGCATTCGTCAACCCAAACGACATAACCAAAAACTCATAATGCCCATAACGAGTGCGAAATGTCATTTTATGAACATCTGACGCCCTGATCCTTATCTGATGGTAACCAAACCTCAAGTCTATCTTAGAAAATACCGTAGCACCCTGAAGCTGATCAAATAAGTCATCCATCCTCGGCAAAGGGTACTTATTCCTAATAGTAACCCCATTCAACTGCCGGTAGTCAATACACCTCCTCATTGAGCCAACTTTCTTCTTCTCGAACAACACTGGAGCACCCCAAGGAGAAACACTAGGCCTGATGAAGCCTTTATCCAACAAATCTTGTAACTGCTCCTTCAATTCCTTCACAATACTGACATTGAGATACGATGCTTGAAGACCTCGTAATTACCCAAAATGACGTGCCTCATCTAACTCCACCTGGGCGGGCACCTACCTTGAAGGTTAAGGCTCCATAATTGGCACGAATTGGCGAATTACGCACAGATAGTTAATTAGTTTATTTATTTATTTATTTATTTATTTATCTATTAATATTATTATTATTACTCTTATTCTGTACATAAATAATAAGTTTAAGAAGCATGACTCCCTATCCGTACTAAAGTGAGGAAAGAAAACAAAACAAAAATTTAATTCACAAGGGAGAATTTTAAACACCAGAATTTCCATCACAAGGGTCTCGTCTTTACATAACTTCCACCGCGGCTCGTAGCCCGGCTAAAATATACCAAATCATAATGACACGCGAGGATCTTGTCTTCAATACTGAATCACAAGAAATATGCATATCGTGCCAATCGAAACATTCCATTTCCTTCATTTAAATATTTTTCGTTAAACAAAATCACAACACGTAATGATAGATACAGTTATCTCCATAGAACTTCTCAATACAAGTATCCACATCAGTGGCTCTTTGAGTTACGAAGCTCAACCGAAAGAGGAGCATATTAGAAAAATTTCATTAGATAAGCATAACTGAATTAAGTTCAGAAAATCATCACTTTATAATAATTAGAGATTGTTCTTTTAATGAAACCAATTAATGTAACGACCTCATCCATACCATAGAAAATATATTAACAGACTAGGTCTCCACCTCTAAGAATCTAACCTCCACTTTCGACATTCCGACTCCTTTTTCCCTATGTGGTCATGTAGTTGAGTTGTAGCTGCAATGGGGCACGTAGCCTGAGTGCTCTGATGAAATATGACTCTCCCAAGTCTAGAGCAATTTCTACCACTAGCCGACATAAAGTATCATCCTGCCCTGAGTCGTCCAAAATTTACAATCATTTTTGAGTCCTTTAATGAGTCTGGGGACTCGTCATCTGGCTATACGAACCAACGTAGGAGTATGACGGGTTAACTTATCGAACATGATGGCATATTCTGATACCGTCTTATGACCCGACACAGCCGTGACTTCCACGCCGAGTAGAATTTTGTAGACTTCAAGTTGTTTGAATAACTCCTTTGGTACTGAAGTATAGGGTTATTAAGAAGGTAGACTTACCGAAATTCCCAGCCTCATATCTTGCAAAATCCCAATCCTTTTACATTCCAAACCAAAACCGATATGACGCGTGGCCTCGCAATCTATTCCTTGACAGTGGATTTCCACACGTGGCACAAGTCATAGGTCACAATATCTGATAATCCACGATGTTAAACTTCACAGCTCATATAAATCAACTCGGTTGCTTTACACTTAGTCCCATGGTGTGCAATACTTCCTGGAAGCGGAGCAAAAAATCATGTGGGTCTTCAAAAGATATACCACTTAAATGGAGTGGAACTTGTTTGGTAACTTGTCCAACCTCAATAAACGAACTAGTGCATCCTGCAACCATCGAGTAGCTTTAAATCCTTCCGGACTCTGATCTATTCCACATATACTGACTGAGCTAGAACCTCTGCATCTAGATCCATTTGAGACTGTACAATAAGTGCTGATGCTCGAGCTTTAGACTGCGCTCTGCTTCTGTCTCTTCCCTTGATCGTAGCTGTCATTGGGGCTTCATCTCTTGTCCGGTCGTAGACGCTTCGCATGTTGTCGAGATTAGTGAGAGGACAAGAGTAGGCAAGTTCAATCATCAATGATAGAATAAATTCGCACGATGGAGAAGAAGAAATGTGGAGTTATTCCTAACTTTGCAGCTTTTGGGGGATAAATACAGACGTCTCTGTACCGATCCCTCATACTCTACTAAGTTTGTCCGTGAGTTGTGAGACCTAAGCAACCTAGTGCTCTGATACCAACTTGTCACGACCCGAAATCCCACCTTTAGGCCGTGACTGCGTCTAACGTTGAACCCGCTAGATAAGCCAACGTGTAAAATTACACTATCATCTTAATACGGAATTAACAGAAATAACTAGAAACACTTTATAATTTTTAACAACAAAAGTAGATTGACTTCGAGACTAAGTGATAATAACAGAATACAATCCTTTGCAACAAATCCAGAACCCAGAGTCACTAACTCACGAACTATCTATAAAAGTGCTAAATAAAAAGTCTAAAGAAAATAATACATGAACTGTCTCAGAAACTAGGAGATAAACAAGACAGGATAGGAAAAATAGGGATAGAGGAGACGCCAAGGCCCACGAACGTCTGCGGGTCTACCTCGGAATCTTCGGGGTTGACTGAAGGATACTCCCTCTAACGGTGTCCACTGGGTCCGGCTGTGGGATCTGCACAACATAAAGAAGTGCAGGTGTAGCATTAGTACAACCGACCCCATGTACTGAGTAAGTGCCGAGCCTAACCTCGGCCGAAGTAGTGACGAGGCTAGACTTGACAACGATAATCTACTTGTACAATTCTACAAGATATAGCAAAGACAAACGCATAAATAACCAGATAAGCATGGGATACGGGAGCATTTAATGGGGGTAACAGGTGAGATATAAGAACGATTAATTAACACATAGGAGAAATCAAGAGAGCAAATTAACAAGAATGCTAACGTAACAAGTATAAATGCGAGCAATGTATGTAATGGCACGTCATCACCCTTCGTGCTTTTACTCTCTTCCTCACAATGCGATGTATGATATAAGATAATATAAATCATGGCACGGCATCACCCTTCGTGATTTTACTCTCTTCCTCACAATGCAATGTATAATGTGAGGCAATATAAATCATGGCACGGCATCAACCTTCGTGCTTTTAATCAATGTGAATCATGGAACGACATCAACCTTCGTGCTTTTAATCAATGTGAATCATGGCACGTCATCAACCTTCGTGCTTTTACTCTCTTCCTTACTATGCATTTTATGATGTAATCAATGTAAATCCTGGCACGACATCACCCTTCGTGCTTTACACTCTTCCTCACCAAAATAACGACAAATATAAAATGGCAAGGAATGTAGCATAGTGGAAATACACATCATAATCACCCAGCAAGGGGAAATATCAGTCAATGTCATAACAATTGCCCGACAAGGGTCTCATCTATAACCAATCCTCTCAATTATATCTCTTAACAAATTGGGTCCTCAATCGAACCATCATATCAAAATTTTATCAACAAGGATTTTCAACAAACAATCAACTTCCAAGTAGAAACAATTTCATAATACAATGAAAATGGAAGTAATAACAAGAATTTCATCAAAATAGACTTACGGGCATACTTGGAATACAATGCATAGGTACTCGTCACCTAACCTATGCATTGAACATGATAAGCACATAGCACACAATACCTATTCCCTCACCAAATTTAGGCAAGATACTTTCCTCGGGTCCAAGAATAGCAATTCAAGCTTCTAACACCGCCTTTTCTTTTGAATTCAACTCTGAACGATAATATCTAGACATAATTAACTTATTAACATCAATAATGACTCATTAATACAATCTCATAGCCTAAATATACAATTCCTATCATTCTTCAAAATATACCAAAAATCGACCGCGGGCCCGCTTGGTCCAAACACGAGGCTCGGACAAAAACCCGATTACCCATACCCCCACGAGTTCAAATATATGATTTGTTTTGAAATCCGACCCCAAATTGAGGTTGAATTACCCAAAATCCCATAAGCCCTAACTCTACCCAAAACCCCTAATTTCTACTTTGTTTACATGATTTTAGACATAGATTCTAGTCTTTGATGAAGGAAAACGGAAGAATTAGGAGCTAGGATCACTTACCCAAGTGGTTATGGAGGAGAACTAGCTCGGAGGTCATCAATGGGGCTTTGTAGAAGAAGGAGTTGATGAAGAAGTGGAAATCCCGAAATAACATTATGTTTTTGACTTAAGAAAATAACTGGGCAAAAATACACTCTGCGATCGCAGAAGGGGAGTTGCGATGACAGAAGAGAACTTGGCTGACCCTATGCGATCGCATGAGGTCTTATGCGACCGCGGAATACTAAGACCTCACCCTATGCGATCGCGGGTCCCTACACGCGACCGCACTGAATCAACTACCCCCAGCCTACCTAATGCACTATGTGATCGCGGAGGCTGCTATGCGATCGCATAGTGTAACAGACTACTCCCCAGGTACGAAGCTATGCGATCGCGGACCAATCAATGTGATCGCATAGAGTAAAGGAACATACACCATAAAAATGCAAATACACCAAATTTTTCATACAATTTACACCCCATTACCTACCCAAAACACACCCGAGCCCTCGGGACTCAAAACCAAAAACACACACGACTCCCAAATCATCCTACGGACTTATTCAAGCATTTAAATCACCAAAATATCATCAAAATCAATGAATTAAATCTCAAAACTCATAGAATTTTCTTAAAACTTCATAAGGCTCAATTATTCAAATTTTGATCCGAAGCACGTCATATTAAGTCCATTTTACCCCAAACTTTACAGATAACTCACATAACCTATATCAAACCTGTTTCGGGCTCCGGAACAATAATACGGGCCCGGTAACACAGATTTCAAATCAAATTCCATTTTCAAAAGTCTTTATTATTTTCAGAAAACAATTTTCTTTAAAAATTCATTTCTCGGACATGGGACCTCGGAATTCAATTCCGGGCCTACGCCCAAGTCCCATATTTTCCTACGGACCCTCCGGGACCGTCAAATCACGGGTCCGGGTCAATTTACCAAAAATGTTGACCAAAGTCAACTTTAATCAATTAATTATTAGAAATTTCATTTTTCATCAAGTTTTCACATAAAAGCTTCCCGGCTACCCGCCCGGGATGCGCACGCATATCGAGGTGTGATTAACGGAGGCTTTCGGGGACTCAAAACACAAATTTAGCTAAATTATCATAGGATGACCTTTTGGGTCATCACAGTTAGCAGCATCAGTAAGCTTCTTCCCAAAATGTTGTTTTAGAACCTCTAGAGTTATTCTGTATTCTCTTTTTATCCTCTTCGTCTTGTTTTGCTTCTCCAAATCAGCATGTACTACATTCCTTTGGAGGTCCCTCGCATCTACTTCTACATTATCCACTTGATAATGTTCTGAACCTAGCTGCACAATCTGTGTCCCTATCCCCAATTCCAATATGGGTAGAGATCTAGCAACATCATCGTCTAAAGTAGGAGAATGTCTTTTGTTATCAGCAATACTGGTTGTAGTTGTTTGATTAGAGTCTACAAATTACAAAAAATGAAGAGTAAAATAAAGAGTAGAAAAGAAAGGAGGAAGAAAGGAGCGCACATGTAGCAGGAAGAAGGAAGCGCCTGAAGTTGTAAAAATTAGGGTATAGGTTAAATAATTTTAAAAATATGGTTATAGGTTTGGTCGCCCCGTGCAATTTGTACCCTAATCCCAAACACACAGTCCAAAACCACCCAAGCCCAATACCCAATCCGGTCCAGTCCCTCACTAAATCAAACAACACCATTTTGGTGCCAATCAATCCAGTCGTTGATCTTCACTAGATCCAACGGCTCGGAACTCCCCCTCCCTTTAATATATAAATGTCCTAACAACCCCATACCCTCTACTTTTCGTATCCCCCCTCTCTCGCATCTCTCGCTCTAACCTCACCTCAAAACCCTAGCCTCCTTTCCACCCTCCGCCATGGGCCGCCGCCAGAAATCGCCTACAGCGGCGACGACGTTTAAAACAACCCTATCCACTCCCCTCACTCTTTCAGACCTCACCCTACCAATCAAACTCCTAAAAACCCCACAAATATCAGTAGATTTTAAACCCCAAAACCCAAGAACACTAGCTCCACCTTGAGCCGCCGCCGGAAATCGCTTACGGCGGCGGCGACACCCCAAATCCACCCAAACTCATCCTATACGCTCCCCTCACACTCTTGAAACCCACCATACCAACCGATCTCCCAAATACCCCACGAAAATAGATAGATCTTAGATCATAGATCCCAAAAACTCTAGCACCACCGCCGGAAATCGCCTACGGCGACGACAAAGCCATAAAGCCACCCAAAACCCTACCCTATAACCACCACACCCCCTAGAACCCTATTCTACCCATAGATCCCAAAAATACCCCACCAAATTAAGTAGATCTTAGATATGGGTTCCCCCAAACCCTAGATTTTCTTCCCCCTTTTATGT
Organism: Nicotiana undulata; assembly: GCA_005239495.1. Classification (NCBI taxonomy): domain Eukaryota; kingdom Viridiplantae; phylum Streptophyta; class Magnoliopsida; order Solanales; family Solanaceae; genus Nicotiana; species Nicotiana undulata. Next base: position 56,679 of record ML250772.1, on the reverse strand, counting down.
TCCACTTAGTTCGTCTACAAATCCTCGTGCCAAGATCTCCCATCAGGGATCTCAGATTCCAGATGGGTGTCTTGGCAAGAGGGTTTTTAACAACTAGATTCCCTTTTTCCAAACACTCCATTAGGTATAGTTTTCTTTTTCCTTTTTATTTTATGTGTTTCCTTTATTTTTATTATTATTGTGTGTTTTATCATTGTTATATTTTATGTTTAATTTTAGTTGTTACTATTTTTACTTATTTTCTGTCATTTTTGGTTAAATTAATTATGTAGAATTAGTTAGGTTAAATTAAATCTTAGTAGATGCTTGTTTGGTAGTTGTTTATCTAATATTAGGAATTGGGCTTCACTGAAGTGACCCATTTAACTTGGCTAAAATATTGGGCCTGTTTGTGGTAGACGTGCCCATAACTTTGGTAAAACATAAAAGCCCAAGGTCATTTAGACCAGAGTCACACGACTCAGGCCCAGAACCAGGTCTTGTCCTGAGGCAATTCCAAAGCCCTGAAGGATTAACTTTGAAATTTTAAATTAAATTTTTTTTAGTAAAAATTAGGAAGATTCTAGAATAGGGACAACTATCCCAAGCTGAGTAGGAAAGGATAAAGATAAGATCACAAATATCCAAAAATTGGATAGTTATCCATTTTCTATGATAAGAAGGTACTAGAAATTGGACATCTGTCCATTTTCTATTGGAAACTATGCTTTTTCCCTGATTTTTAGGGAATGCTGGCAGATTCCCTAGGTCCCTTGTTCCTTATACCCTTTGACTCCCTCACTCTATATAAACACTCACTTTTCTTAATCATAGACAGAGATAGAGACACATATATACACACACACAAAATTTCCCTAATAATTACTAAGTCTGCACTGCCTTGAGTTCTTTGCCTTTCACTTTCAAAAACTTCTAGAAAACCAGCCTTGGTATTTCAGAAACAAAAAAATATATTACTTTCCTATTTTTCAAAATCATGTTGTTTTCTCTACTCTATTGAGTTTTCAAGTTTGAGTTGAGAACTTTTGGTTTTCTACTTGGTTCATTGCTGCTGCTTTTACTCAAGTTTTCAGAGACATATTTTCTCTCTTTGTTTTGTTTTCTTGCTGCTATCAAGATACTATTCTTAACAATGTAAAAGTTTAGTTTAGTTGTTATCATGACTATGATTTTGAAGTTATCAAAAATTGTGTTTCACTTGAATATGGTTTTGTGCATGAGTTAAATTACTGCATAAATCATATTGGTTAAAGTTGCTGAGTTGAAAGCTATGTGTAAATCTGTATAGAACTAGTCATTTACACTGTTTATTCCATTCAAGTTATATTAATCTTATGTTAAAGTGTCATGAAAGTTGCAAAAAATCTGTTTAAGCTTCATGTATTCATGCTAGAAGGATTATATCCAGAAGATCCATACGTTTGTATGTAATAGTACAAGTAAAAACAATATTTTTTTAGAAACATGTTAGAGTAGTAATAGGTATATTTGATTATACTCATTGTTTAGTTAATAAGTTGTAATAATTTAGTCATTTCTATATTTGCTTGTACAATGCGCTAGTTTAATAAATTAGTAGCTTTACTATGTTGTTTAAAATAATTAAATATAGTAATTCTAATTCGTTAGTTTTTGGTTCATGAAAAACTGAATTTTACGAGCAATCTGGATAGTAGACCATAGTACATTTTAAGGCTCAAACCAATTGGGTCCATGAAATTGTATTCTAGGTTTCTGCTAAATTTGAGTTGATAATTTGATTAAAGGCATTTCCACTCTAAAGTTTTAAATACACAATGATTTTTAAACTTATCACTTTAACATAGTGTTAACATAAGAAATTAAAGACTTAGGTTAGTAAAGGTTATCGAACTGAACCGAATTTTGATTTACTTTATTCACGTCCGAGCCCCTATTAGCATTATGTTTTAAAAGATAAAGGAAATATAAGTAAAATTCTATAATTGTTATTACATAAATAAACCACAAAATTTTAGTCTCAAATTCGTTCAAATAAATATGCATTGGGCAAGAGTCATTTGGACTCAGTCATCACCAGACCCAATCATCTTTGATTAATTTCATTTAGTTGCTAATAATGTGCGACTTGGGCCAGAGTTCATTTGGACTCACCCACTATCAGACCCAAACTCTCTTAATTATGGACCTGTTTGCAGCTAATACGTAAGCTGTCCCACTAATTTAAATAATTGTCTCACATAGTATTGGACTTTCACACCTAGCTACACGACATAGAGCATTTATCTTAGAGATATAATCATAACTTTAGGTGTACTTATAATCATACTAACTATTACAATTATGTACACGTACGTCTGACATAGTTGTGATACCAAAACAAACCAAGGAACACGCTCGCGTGACCATGGTAAAAATTCTTAGTAAAATAAAACGCCTTAATCAAACACTTGTAGAAATGCTTTTAGGTGCGGTTTTAAACTACTATCGTGATCGCGTAATCGCGTGACGTGATTACGATTTTTCAAATAAATTCAAGGTACGCGTTCGCGCGACTTTGACCAATTTTTTTCTTAAATAAATCGAGTGTTGTGAATTGTGTACACATACGCGTGATATGATTCTTGACGCACCAAATTAGACGAGTATACGTACGCGTGACTCGTTTTAAGGTAATTCTTTAAATACGAATAATCAAGTAATTAGAAGCGGTAAAAGGCAAATACACATAGGTTCTAAAATGAGTAATTAGATAATCTAAGTCGGGTATAAATTGTTAAAGCGATCGTGCTAAAACCACATAACTTGGGAGTGCCTAACATCTTCTTCCGAGTTAACATAATTACTTACCCGGTCTTCTGGTTTCGCAGACTTTAAAACAGAGTCAAGTTTTCTCGATTTGGGATTTAAAATAAATCGGTGACTTGGGACACCATAATTTATCCTAAGTGGCGACTCTGAAATTAATTAAAGAATCCCAATTCGAATAATGTCACTTAAATAGAAAAAACTCCCTTATCCACCCTTCAGGAAAAATGAGGTGTGACAATTAGTACGTTAAAAAAGGACACATTTCTATATTTAGAAATAATTTAACCTTGAACTTTTTATTTTACTCACTTTAGCCTTAATGAGAAACTTTTATAGCTACACAAATATTTTGACCCTACAACCCTTAAACTTTTGAGACCACATGCTTCAAAAGTCTTCTTTTTTTTTTAAACTTTGTGCCAAGTTAAATTACCTCATGTAATTTCAAACGAAGGGAGTACCAATTTATGTTAAATCGATATGTGTTATTATATTTTAGATTTGAAATAAATAAATTCGACGTAAAGAATGACTTTTCATATTCAAATCACATTTTAATCCTGCAAATCGCCGAAAAACCCATTCTAAACAATCTCGAAGTGCCGAAATACGACATACTTCACTGCATAGCAATGGGTATTTCTTACCAGATTGATTTCAATGAACCCATCAAATTTTAAGTCAATTGGAGATCATGAAACTTATGATAACCGAAATTAGCAACCAAACTCGAATAAATCATTTTAGGCAAATTTAAGATTAAATTAATATGATTTACATTCTTTCAATATATCATATCAAGTTGAATCATCTTGTGTAACCATGTTCTAGATTTAGCACAAACAAAATTGAAGTAAAGAAATTTTTTTCATATTTAGAACTCATTTAATCCGATAAATTAGTTAAACCCCTATCTAAACGAGCTCGAAACACTCAAAGTTAACGTGATTCATTGCATAGCAGTAAGTGTCTTTCACCAAATCGTTTTCGATAAACCTATTAAATTTCATGTCAATCGGAGTTGAACAAATTCTTGACCCCCAAATCTATGACCCAATTCGGAAAATAACCGTTTTAGTCATTTTATTGTAATGCATGTGTATGTACTATTGTTTTCTTTTTTCCATATTAAATTTTTTTCTTCCGAATTTTCGCATTACTTTAGTTCCGGACTCTTTAAAACCACAAGTTGTATTTTCTTAATTTTTTTATTTTATACTTTGTTTCGAGCCAAACTATATGAAATAAATTGGAATAGACGAAGTATCTTTCTTTGTCCTACGCCTTTTAAAATTTGAAAGGGTAAGGAAAACGACAAGTGCTCATGTCTTATAAGTTGTTCCTAGCTGGCTCCAGCTCTGTTAAATTGAAGCTACTGCTCCAACGTCATTTCTCTTGACTTATATATATAGCTGTAATAGCAATAATTGGATTTCCTCCCAATAACCAACCAATCACATACCTACGAAAAAAAAGAATATGTTACCTGTAGTTCTCTCCTACAAACTCATTTTATTTGCACAAATTGAATAAAGTAATGTATTGCCGTCGAGGACGAATATTTTTCTGCTATTTGAATTATTGATCTAGTATGACAGCAAAAGTAAGGTGGCTTCTATTTATCCTAAGTTTCCTAACGCAATCTGCTGTGGCGGACCGAAAGAAAAGTAAGACCCTGAATGGCTGAAAATGTTGAAATTCCAACAATAGATCTCTCCCCTTTCTTTACAGAGGGTGATGAAATTGGCAAGAGCAATGTTATGAAGAGTATAACCAAAGCCTGCTCCAACTATGGGTTTTTCCAAATAGTGAACCATGGGGTGCCTCTTGATCTGATGAATCGCGCTCTGAGCCTATCAAAGACATTCTTTACATTCCCAGATGAGGAGAAGCAAAAATCAAGTCCTGGATCAAGTTCACCTCTCCCAGCTGGTTACAGCAAGCAACCTCAACACTCAGCTGATAAGAATGAATACTTGCTCATGTTTTCTCCTAGTTCAGGCTTCAATCAGTTGCCAAGCAATCCATGTGATTTCAAGTACGTTTATCTTTGATCTTTCTTAGCTTCATCTCTATTTAATGTAAAAGTAAACAATTAGTGCAATTAATTGCAATTGAAGCTCTCTTGATCACATGTAAAAGTAGACAAGCACCACAACTAATTACACTTATGTGTTTGATTTGGAGGGATAATGTCTATTTTCTTTAACATTTTTCGGTGTTTGGTCGATTGTAGACATATAGTACTCAGTGCTAGGTGCTAAGACGAGAATAGTTTTGACAATTATAAATTATAAGTTTTAAAAGTTGACAACAGTATCTTACTGTTTTTTAAGTAAGTGCTTAAAAGGCTTTTTGGGACTCGTTTCGGGGCTCGCTCCAGGCGGGCACTATCAAATGCCTTGGAGTTTATGTGTGGGGTTTAATTCTGTGAGGATTACGCCCCCAAGCGCCCGACTGTGTGCCCTAAACACACCTAACGCTCAACGCTCGAGGCTTGCCCAACACAGTTCCTATGCAAATCATGCATTGAAATTCACTAATTAACATTGTTGACTCTCAAATCTTTAACAAATGAATGATAAAAAATTATTTTTATCTAGAGGAATATGAAAATCGTGAATAACTCAAATAACGAACCATACTTATATATTTACTAATTGAGAACATTGAGAGGGTAAATATCATTTGAATATTTCTTCTGAAAATAGATAACAAAATTTTATATCTTTACTTGATAGATCTTTATATCTTAGTTCTGTGTCTATCAAAATTATCATACATTTATTATTTTACTATTTAAAAATAATTTTGTATTTATTCATGAAGGAGTAATATTTAACATTATAGTGTGGATAAAATTTAGTGAGTATTTACTTTTAAGGAGGTAAAAATATGTGGTTTGATAATATTTTTAAGAAATTATGATATTTAACTATTTAAAAGTAAAGACGTTGTAGTTAATTTATATTTCGTAGTAACTCTAACAACATTGTATTATTTATACTTGGCAACCATATGAAATAGTTTATTTTATATGAGTTTCTTTAATACTTTTTAGTTTTTTTTTTGAATGTTTGAATTTTTTTTTTGGTGTTATAATGCTATATTATTAATTCATAAATTTGAAAAATTAAAGATCTGTGGGATTTACGCCCAATGTCTCGAGACTTTCGCCTCGCGTCGAATTAAATAAACGTTCCGTCTCACGCTCTCGCCTTTGAATCGGGATATTTGTAAGAAAATGATTCCATTTTTATCTGAGGGAAGTCATTTTCTCCGTTTAGTAAAAATCCTTTTTCACATCCAAGGTAACCAAATACTGAAAAATAATAATTTGAAGTAAATATTTTTTTTTCCCACATGAAAATACTTTAATATCTTGGTAGCAAGCGCAATGAATTCCATCTAATTTTGTTTTCCAGGGAAGTAGTTGAAGAGATGTTTACCCATTTCGGGAAAGTTGGTGAACTTTTGGAGAGCATCTTGAATGACTGCCTTGGGCTCCCTCCAAATTTCCTTAAGAAATATAATCATGACAGAAGCTGGGATTTCATGGTAGCTTTGCGTTACTATCCAGCAACTAACGCAGAAAACAATGGCATAAGTGAACATGAAGATGGAAATTGTATCACATTCGTCATCCAGGATGAAGTTGGTGGACTACAAGTTCGAAAAAATGGAGAATGGATTCCGGTAATTCCAGCTGAAGGCGGAATTGTAGTCAATATAAGTGATGTTATTCAGGTAAAAGTTGTAACATTTGCAGCCAGCATTTAGCAGCTAACACTTAAAAATGTGTATGAAAAACACGTGTCTTACATCATTTATTTGGTATAGAACAGTGGGTGCGGGCCTTTACCTCCAATTATACTCTTTGTTCCATTTAACGTGATACTCTTTACATATTTTATATTTGATAATAGTTTAACTTTAAACTTCTCTCATTTTATACTTAGTGACATATTCTTATAACTACATATATATCATGACATGCATAAATCACAAGTTTGAAAAATTTGCCATTCGTTTTTAAATTTTTTGTGCCCAGCCAAACATCGTCATATAAATTGAAAAAAGAAGAAGTAATTAGTAAATTCTAACTAGAAATTTGGTAGTGTTACTGATCTTTTTGTGTAACTTGGATACTTATTGAAGGTACTGAGCAACACCAAATTTAAGAGTGCAACTCATAGAGTTGTGAGAAAAATAGGAAGAAGCCGACATTCTTTTGCTTTCTTCTATAATATCCAAGGAGACAAGTGGATTGAACCATTGCCGCAATTCACTGAAGAGATTGGGAAGTCACCAAAATACAGAGGATTTTACTACAAAGATTACCAAGCTTTGAGAATGAGAAACAAAAGTCATCCACCGTCAAGGCCTGAAGATGTTATTCATATTACCCATTATGCAATCACCAGCTAATTAAACAAGCCAGAAAACTTTGGGATGCACCGCAAAGATTCAATTCAGTATTCTGAAGAGATTATGTTAGTTTCTTTGCGTACTTCCTAAAGGCTGTAATTGTAAGCCAGGAAATCAGTTTTCTTTAGTGGTTGAGCAAAATTTCTATTTGTACTTCTTTCACTTTTACAACAGACAGAGACTAATGAAAACATGGTTATGACCTAATGATAGAAGCAGTGGCATATTTGCGATTTAGTTGTAAGCAAAAAATAGACAAGTACAATGAAACAAACTCTTACAACAAAGTTAAGGTTTAGTTAGGGTTATAGTAATCTCCTGATCAGATTGATGACATGAATTGCTTTTCAGCGAACATGGAAAGTGTTGGTGCACATTTTTGAGAAAGAGATCACACTTTCTCACTCTAAAGCATTTTATTCCCAAAGCCTTGACAAATGAAGACCCCAATTTTCTCTTTAAAACAAGGCTTTGATAGTCTTGGTTTGATCTACTAATTATCATAAGATTTTAGATTAAAACCTTAAATTCTTTACATAGAGTTTGAATATATTCAGTAACCATTGACCTGCAATAATTTCCTCTCAACTTCTATCTATCATATGAAAAGCTCTGCGCTAATTGAAGAATTGGATCGAAAGTAAACCTAATTTTTTAAGTCGGTGAGAAAAGAGAGCTTGGGACATGTAACGACTCCGCTGGTCGTTTTGAGTATGTAGCCTCATTTTCCCAATTTGATGCTTTACATATGTGTATCTGTGGTTACGCGACTTGACGGGGTGGTTGGTTTGGTTTCGCGGAGGTTGTGGAATGAATTGGGACACTTAGTACCAAGGTTGGAAGCTTAAGTAGTAAGAGTTGGCCGGAGTTTGACTTTTGTATAGAAGACTCCTGAATGGAGTTTTGATGGCACCGATAGCTTTGTATGGCGATTTTGGACTTAGGCGTATGTCCAAATGTGGATTTGGAGCCGTGTAGGTTGGTTTGGTGCTTTTTGGTAAAAGTTAGAAAGTTGAAGGTTTGCAAGGTTGATAAGTTTGACCGAGAATTGACTTTATTGATATCGGGTTTGGATTTTAATCCCGAGAGTTGAAATAGGTCTGTTGTGTCATTTGAGACTTGTATGCAAAATTTGATATCATTCGAAGTTGATATTATATGGTTCGGCATGAGTTTTGGACGTTGAAAGTGCATTAGTTCATTAGGTTTGAATTGGGGCGCTACATGGTTTTGATGTTGTTCTATGTGATTTGGGGCCTCGAGTAGGTGCGCGTTATCTTTTGGGATTGGTTGATATGTTTTGACAGGGCCTCGGGTGTGTTTCGGATTGTGTTCGGACCATTGGTGGACTTAGAGGAAATTGCTGAAGGTTCAGGTTTCTGGTGTTTTCGCATCTGCGAAGGGCTTGGCCGCGGGTGCGTCCGTTTGATTGTAGGTGCGAAAGAATATGCTGGCAGAGGAAATTCGCAGATGCAGACCACTAGGCGCAAGTGCAAATGTGAAAGAGCATCCGTACAAGCGGAACCACAGAAGCAGGTGGATGGGAAGTAAGTGACTTCCGCATCTACGATGGGTTTTCCACAGATGCAGTATTGCGGGGGGGTACCGAGGACCACAAGTGCGGTTTTGCTGGGCAGATTTATATTCGAATGGTTTTGTTATTTCTCTAATTTTTTGAGTTGTGGAGCTCGACTAGGGACAATATTTGGAGTGCTTTTCATCACAGTTTAAGGGTAAGTGATCCTTAATTGATTTTGGTATTAGACACTGATTATCCATAGATTGTTACATCTACTTTTCATGAATTAAAGGTGGGATTTGATGTTATTGTACTGTGATTTTGGAGAGTGGGATTTGATGGTCGATCTGAGGTCGGAATTGGGAGAAATTGGTATGGTTGGACTCGTAGTTGAATGTGTGTTTGAAATCTGTAAATTTTGTCGGGTTTCAGGGTGTGGGCTCGGAGTTGACCTTTTGGGTTGACTTTTTAATTTTAGTTAATGATCTTAGATTTATCAATTATCTGGATTTTATTGATGATATTAAGTTATTTGTGCTAGATTCGAGCCGTTCGGAGATTGATACACGCGAGAAAGGCTTATTAGAGGATTGATTTGGCTTCCTTGAGGTAAGTATCTTTCCTAAATTTTGTTGATGTACTAGTTGCCTGAGTTATTTGTGACAACTACGTTCTATTGGTGGCGCATATGTGTGGGGCTAAGCCCATGTCTGTGCATTTCTGTATTTTTCATGCTCCGGGTAGTGCTTAGGCTATGATATGCCTTGAATTAATTACTAAGATTCATACTGTGATGTTTCTTTTATTTCTACCCCTGTTGTGATCTATTTGAGTCATGTTTGAGATTTCATAGAAGTTAATCTCCTAATTAAACCTGATAGTTGCTATTTTGTGAAATATTTGCCTGATTTGACCTATGATGTCAAACTTGCACATGCATACACCTTAGCATGTCACTGATACAAGTCCGGAAGTATGAAATTTGATGTTCTTTGATCATGTACATGTATTTTTCTATATCTGCTTTATGTGTGATATGGATTGGATTGGCAGCATGTGATCATATCGAGCAGATTGTGACATTGTGCCTGTGATCACCTTGGGCGGATTGTGATATGGCGCCTTTGATCACGCCGAGTGGATCCGTGACATTAAGCTTGTGACCAAGTCGGACAAATTATGATATTGAGTCTGTGACAACGCTGACGGATTATGATTATTGCACCTAACTATACCGTGCAGCGCGTGGATATGGATTCATCCCCTTAGGGTCACCCTCTCATGTGCCTTCTTGATGGTGTACACGCGGATTGAGAAAAATTGATCAATGGATTGGTAGTGTTATGAAAATTCTTAGGAAAATTTGGCCAATGTTTGATTTAGTTGTTGCATTTCATCTTTACTTGCAACTTTCTTGACTTCTATCTGCTTTAATTGCATGTCTTCTTTATATGATGGATTTTGACTGAGCAGAGTACGTTAAGTAAATGTGTGCGCCACGATGGTTCTTTCAAAGATTCATGACATTTATGAACTGTACAGGTGATTAGTGACTATCATATATAATTCTTGTTTCTATTACCTTGAAGAGGTTAGTTATGATACTTGTTGAGTACATGGGGTCGGTTGTACTCATACTATACTCTGCACTTAATTGTGCAGATCCTAGTGTTGGACCTAGCCAAAATAAGTAGTTGAGGCGTATAGCTGCACCAAGAGACGAGTAGACCTGCATTTCGTCCGCATTCTTGGTGTCTCTTTTCATCTGGAGCACATGTATCAGTTCTGGTGGATTTATCATGTATTGGCGTCATTATGTTATGTTGAAGGCTTTAGACTTGTGTTGTTTTTTTAATATTGTTATTATGATTCGTCTTTGTTATGCTCAGCTTGTCTACCAAGTGCGTTAGGCGCATCACGTCCAATTGGTGGTTTTTAGTCATGACAAGATAATTAGCTAAATGAAATGTGAAATGATCCCTTCACTGAAATTAGAGTCAGTTGATTCTATTTATATGTACATTAGTGGTGGCTAATAAATAACAACCAGACAATGGCCTTGTCCTTGAAAGACAATAAAATGTGGGCCAACTGATGGAGGTCCAACTAAATGAAAAGGATAGTCATGGATTTGGGTCTACAATCTGATCTCTATCGCCCCATGTCAAGCTTGAGAATAAGTAAACACCAATCTCAATATTCTATGATGAGGAACACCAGTCAAAGCCTTGGTAAGCATGTCAACAAGTTGAGCAGAAATAGATACATGCCGAAGAGAGATCACACTAGAGGATAGAACATCCCTAAAATAATGGTAGTATGCCTCAATATGCTTTGTATTTTCATGAAAGAAAGGATTTCTAGCAATATCTAATGCAGCTTGACTATCACAAAAAACTGGAACAAGTGAAGAGATCGACAACCCCATATCAGCAAGCAACCTAAGTAGCCATGAAACTTCAGCAACCACTTGTCTTAAACTCTGTACTTAGCCTCAGCAGAGCTTAAGGGAACAGTAGGTTGCTTCTTGGACTTTCAATAAATGGGAGAAGCACCAAAAACAATGAAATAACCAGTAACAGATCTCATTCAGATAGGGCAAGCAGCCCAATCTGAGTCAGAATATGACTTTAAGGAGAACTCATAACAACTACGTAGTAAATGTCTTAATCATGGTCATTTAGAAGATACCTATGGACATGAAGAGCAACCGACATGTGGGAACCTTAGGAGAAACAAAAAACTAGCTAAGATGTTGAACTGAGAAGGAAATGTCAGGCCTTGTATGCTGTAGAAAATTCAGTTTCCCAATAAGCCTTCTGTACAAGGAAGGATTAGGAAGAGGATCCCATGTATCAATAAACAACTTAACCTGAGGATCAATGGGAGTAGTAATAGGCTTTCCATCATTGAAGTGAAACACATACATAAGGTATGACGTATATTTGGGTTGATTAATCAGATAACCCTCAGGCACCTTAGATACCTCAAGACCATGAAAATAATGAACAGAACCAAGATCCTTGATCTTGAATTGCTGATCCAAAATACATTTCAGGTATACCATTTCTGTATCACTATCCCCTATTAATAGAATGTTATCTACATACATAGCCAAAAGAACATTGGAGGAGGCAGTAATAAAGAAGAGTCATTATTGCTAGGAGAATAACTTATGGAAAGGAGAGAATGTGACAACTTAGCAAACCACTGTTTGAGACCATAAATTCAGTTTGCAGGCCGATGGAGGATTAGAGGAAGAAGAGTGAACTGTCAAGCCCAAAACAATATTCATGTACACCTCTTAATGAAAATATCCATGAAAAAGGGTGTTATTGACATCCATCTGATGAACATTCCAAATATATTTTATAGCATCTTGACAACTGGATTGAATGTTTCAGTATAGTCTATGCCCTCTCACTGACAATCACCCCTAGTCACCAGCTTTACTTTGTACAACTCAATAGATCCATTGGACTTTTGTTTGATATTATAAACCCATTGCTATTACAAACCAATTTATTATGGTATGGATTTCTTACTAGGGGATAAAGAGACAATGACCCAAGTGTGATTAGTCTCCAAGGCTTGAAATTCCTTGAGCAGCATTCATCCATGCAATATGAGGTGCATCATGATGGTAAACTAAAGTCCATGCATGTGAATCTCAATTGAGATAATCTTGGACTTCTTAGGAAGATTGGGGCTAGCAGAATATCATACAAGATCCTGCGGGTAAGCAGGAGTGTGGGATTCTCTAACAGATTTCCTAAGAAGTACAAGTTGAGGAACATAAGGAGAAGGATAATGTGTGTAAAAGATAGAAGAGGAAAGAAGGATAACAAAGAAGGAAGATCATGAGGAATGCGAGAAGACATGGGAGGAGTAAGAACAAGGGAAGTATTAGGGGGAAGAGGGTCAGGAGAGAAAGCAGTAGAAAGAGAAGGAGAAGAAGAAAGAGGAGAACTAATAGGATCAACAAAAGAAATAGAGAAAGCAAGAGATACAGGAGGAGGAGCTGAAAAATGATATGGAAAAACGTGTTCATAAAAAATGAGATCTCTAGAAAAGAAAATATAATGATTAGTAAGATTCAAATATTTTTAACCCTTCTTGCCTAGAGTATAGCCGATAGCCTAGAATAACACCGGGAGATGCCCTAGGTTAGAATTTTTCACTGCTCACGTTTGGTAGAGTAGCAAAATATAGATAACCAAAGTTCATTAAATGAGAATATGTAGAAGGATGACCATGAAGTTTTATATTGGGAGAGATGTTGTGTAACATACTAGAAGGAAACCGATTGATTAGGTAAGTGATAGTAAGGATAAAATCACCGTAGTACTTAACGAGAAGCTTAGACTGAAAGAGAAGAGTCCTTGAAGTTTCTAAGATTTGCTTGTGCTTCCTCTCAACTACCCAATTCTGTTGAGAAGCACGGGGAATAGTATTCCGGCGATGGATACAAGAGGCAACAAAAAAGGAAGAAGCTTGAGAAGTAGATCCTAGTTCAAAATCATACCATATGGTCTGGACTGTAGCATTGAAATGATTCTTAACCATAGAAACAAAAGCTTTAATGACACAAACAACATACTCTTACAAAAGAGTAAATGTATCATTGACCCTTGAATAGTCATCAATAATGATTAGAAAATACCAACATTGTATGACTTGGTGTGATAAGGTCCCCACAAATCAATATGAACAAGTTGAAAGCAATGAGTGTGTTTGATAGAACTATCTGGGATAAAAGCCTCTGTTGTCTATCTAAAGGGCAAATAGGACAAATAAAAGATTTTTATGTAGACAATTTATCAGAAAAAACAAAAATAGATTTAATGCTATGTAATCACACATATCTTAGTCGTTGATGCCATAAATGATTAGTGTTATTGGTAGAAGAAACAAGATTAAAACTAGTAGACGAGTGGGGTTTTCTTGAGGGGTGTCATCACATTCTCCGCACTATGGGTATTGTGGAGACGAGTGGGGTTTCTTTCACTGCTTTCTAGTTGAGGGGGCAGCTTATCAGCGGTGGCATTCTTTTGAGCTGAGCAGTCCAGACGAGGCACCTTCACTTACTTGGGCTCGGTTCTCGGAGATATTCCTACTTGAGTTTGTCTCTCAGAGCCTCAAGGACGCTTGGCGTGCAGAGTTTGAGCAGCTATGCCAGGGTACCATGACTGTGTCAGAGTATGCAGTCCGTTACAGCGATTTGGCTCGCCATGCACCAGCTTTGGTTGTCACTGTCAGAGAGAGGGTTCGACGCTTTGTTGAGGGGCTCCACCCTAGTATTCGGACCACATGGCCAGAGAGCTGGAGACAGATATCCCTTATCAGCAGGCCGTGAGTATTGCCCGGAGGATTGATACCATGTTAGCCTGGGACAGGGAAGAGAGAGAGGCCAAGAGGTCTCGAGAGACCGGTCATTTTTCAGGAGCCCGTGCACCAGCAGCACGCCATGGTAGGGGTTTTGTGAGTCACCCCGTTCATTCAGCTCTTCCAGCAGCCAGTGGTATTCCAGCTTCTTCTAGGCCTCAAGAGCCTTATTATGCACCACCAGTATCTCAGGTGCTTCCTACTCGAGGTGCTATCACCGGCCAGTCCATCAGGTTAGTTCAGAGTCAGCATCAGCCGCCACATCCTCCGAGGGGTTGTTTTGAGTGTGGTGACCCCTGTCATGTGATCAGAGATTGCCCCAGGGCTAGGAGAGGTGCACCACCTCAGACTTATAAGGTTCCACGCCTTCCACCAGGTCCTCCAGCTATTCTTCCAGCCCCAGCTGCTACCCCACCATCTCAGGAAGCTCGAGGTGGAGGTCGGGGAGGTCGAGGTCGCCCTAGAGGGTGATGCCAGGCCAGGTACTATGCTCTTCCAGCCTGATCCGAGGCTATTGCTTCGGATTCAGTCATTACAGGTATTGTTCCCGTTTGTCATAGGGATGACTCGATATTATTTGACCCAGGATCTACATATTTGTATGTGTCTTCTTATTTTGCTTCACATTTGGGGATATCTTAGGATTCTTTGAGTTCCCCCGTTTATGTTTCTACTCCTGTGGGAGATTCTCTTGTTGTGGACCGCGTATATCGGTCGTATTTGATTGTTATCAGTGGTTTTGAGACCAGGGGTGATTTATTATTACTCAGTATGGTAGATTTTGATGTTATATTGGGTATGGACTGGTTGTCTCCCTACTATGCTATTCTTGATTGTCACGCCAAGACCGTGACGCTGGCTATGCTAGGATTACCGAGGTTAGAGTGGAGAGGTTCCTTAGAGTACACTCCCCGCCGAGTCATTTCTTTTCTTAAGGCTCAACGGATGGTTGAAAAGGGGTGTGATGCATACTTGGCTTATGTGAGAGATGTTAGTGCTGAGACCCCTACAGTTGAGTCTGTCCCCGTTGTTAGGGACTATCCTGATGTTTTTCCAGCTGATCTTCCGGGTATGCCGCCCGATAGAGACATTGATTTTGGCATTGACTTGTTGCCGGGCACTCAGCCCATTTCCATTCCTCCCTATCGCATGGATCCTCTTGAGTTAAAGGAGTTGAAGGAGCAGTTGCAAGAGTTGCTTGACAAAGGTTTCATCAGGCCCAGTGTATCACCTTGGGGGTGCTCCGGTGTTATTTGTGAAGAAAAAGGATGGTTCGATGCGTATGTGCATTGACTACCGGCAGCTGAATAAGGTGACAATGAAGAACAGGTACCCATTTCCCTGCATTGATGGTTTATTTTACCAGTTACAGGGTGCTAAGGTGTTCTCCAAGATTGATCTTCGTTCGGGTTATCATCAGTTGAAGATTCGAGAGCCGGATATCCCGAAGACTGCCTTCAGGACCAGATATGGCCACTATGAGTTCCTTGTTATGTCATTTGGGCTGACCAATGCCCCAGCAACCTTCATGAACCTGATGCACAACGTATTTCGGCCGTATCTTGATACTTTCATCATCGTGTTCATTGATGACATTCTGGTATATTCTCGGTCCCAGGAGGACCATGAGCAGCATTTGAGGACCATGCTTCAGACATTGAGAGAGAGAGAGTTGTATGCCAAATTTTCTAAGTGTGAATTTTGGCTTGATTATGTGGCATTCTTAGGCCATGTGGTATCTTCGGATGGGATCAAGGTGGACCCGAAGAAGGTAAAGGCGGTTGAGAGTTGGCCTAGACCGTCTTCCGCTACCGAGATCCACAGTTTCCTCGCTTTGGTTTGGTATTATCGCCGTGTTGTGGAGGGATTTTCATCAATTTCAACTCCCATGACCAGATTGACCCAGAATGGTGCACCTTTTATATGGACTGAGGAGTGCAATAAGAGCTTTCAGAAGCTCAAGACAGCCCTGACTACAACTCCAGTGTTAGTATTACTCATAGGTTCAGGGTCCTATACAGTCTATTGTGATGCTTCGAGGATTGGCTTAGGAGCAGTGTTGATGCAGGACGGTAGAGTGATTGCCTACGCGTCCATAAGTTGAAGGTGCACGAGAAGAACTACCCTGTGCATGATCTCGAGTTGGCAGCGATTGTTCACGCCCTGAAGATATGGCATCATTATTTATATGGTGTTCCCTGTGAGATATTCACGGATCACTAGAGCTTGCAGCACATATTCAGGCAGAAAGATCTTAATTTGCACCAACGTAGGTGGTTGGAGTTACTTAAGGATTATAACATCACTATATTATACCACCCGGGAAAAGTAAATGTGGTGGCCGACGCCTTGAGTCGCCGGGCGGAGAGTTTGGGTAGTTTGGCATATCTTCGTGCAGTTGAGCGGCCCTTAGCCTTGGATGTTCAGTCCTTAGCCAGTCAGTTTGTGAGGCTGGATCTTTCTGAGCCTCGCCGGGTATTTTCTTGTATTGTCGCTCGATCTTCTCTTTATGACCGCATTCAGGAGCGCCAATATGATGATCCCAACCTTTGGGCTCTTCAGGATAGAGTTCGGCAGGGTGATGCTAGGGATGTGACCATAGGTTATGATGGTGTGATGAGGATGCAGGTTGGTATTTGTTTGCCCAACGTAGATGGGCTTCGGGAGTTGATTCTTGAGGAGGACCATAGCTCGCAGTATTCCATCCATCCGAGTACCGCGAAGATGTACCAGGATCTGAGACAGCACTATTGGTGGCGAAGGATGAAGAAGGATATAGCGGAGTTTGTAGCCAAGTGTCTCAATTGTCAGCAGGTCAAATGTGAGCATCAGAGACCGAGAGGATTACTTCAGCAGATTAAGCTTCCAGAGTGGAAGTGCGAGCGGATCACCATGGATTTTGTGGTTGGACTTCCTCGGACTTTGAGAAAGTTTGATGTTATTTGAGTGATCGTGGATCGGCTGACCAAACCAGCCCATTTCATTCCAGTGTTGACTACATATTCCTCTGATAGGTTGGCTGAGATTTATATCAGGGAGATTGTTCGCCTCCACGGTATTCCAATATCTATCATTTCGGACAGAGGTACACAATTCACTTCACGATTCTGGAGAGCCGTTCAGTAGGAGCTAGGCATCAGGGTAGAGTTGAGTACAACCTTTCACCCTCAGGAGGACGGACAGTCCGAACGCACGATTCAGATTCTCGAGGATATGCTCCGTGCCTATGTGATGGATTTTGGAGGGTCATGGGATCGATACTTGCCTCTTGCAGAGTTTGCTTATAATAACAGCTACCAGTCCAGCATTCAGATGGCGCCGTATGAGGCTTTGTATGGTAGGCGGTGCAGGTCTCCAGTAGAATGGTTTGAGCCGGGCGAGGCACGATTGTTGGGTACAAACTTGGTTCAGGATGCCCTGGACAAGGTGAAGGTGATCCAGGAGAGACTTCGCACAACTCAGTGCAGGCAGAAGAGTTACGCGGACCGGAAGGTTCGTGCCTTGGCATTTATGGCTGGTGATTGGGTTTTGCTTCGGGTATCGCCTATGAAGGGCGTCATGAGATTCGGGAAGAAGGGTAAGCTGAGTCCGAGGTTCATTGGCCCTTTTGAGGTGTTGCAGCGGGTTGGGGAGGTTGCTTATGAGTTGGCCCTACCTCCCAACCTAGCAGGAGTTCATCTGGTATTCTACGTTTCCATGCTCCGGAAGTATCACGGTGATCCGACTCATGTTTTGGATTTCAGCTCAGTCCAGTTGGACAAGGATCTATCATATGTTGAGGAGCCTGTGGCTATATTAGACATGCAGGTCAGGAAGCTCAGATCGAAGGATATTGCCTCAGTCAAGGTTCAGTGGAGGGGTCATCCGGTCGAGGAGGCAACTTGGGAGACCGAGCAGGATATGCGGAGTTAGTACCCTCACCTTTTCACAGCTTCAGGTATGTTTCTATACCCGTTCGAGGATGAACGATTTTCTTAAGAAGGGGAGAATGTAACGACCCGGTCAGTCATTTTGAGAGTTAGCGCCCCGATCTTAATAACTGCTTCTCCCATGTCTATTTATGTTATTGAAACTTGTCGGAGCGTTGAGTGGTGAAATCCGGAGTGATTTTGGACACTTAGTCCTTAAATGTGGATTTTTGCTTTTGAAATCAGACCATAGCTAGAACTATGTGAAGAAGGATTCGGAATGTAATTCCGTCGACTCTGTTAGCTCCATTGGGTGATTTTGGGGTTAGGAGCGTGTTCAGAATGTGTTTTTGAGGTCGGTTGTAGATTTAGGCTTGAATTAGCTAAAGATTTCGGCGATTTCGGCCGATAGGTGAGATTTTGATATCGGACTCGGAATGGAACTTCAAAAGCGACATCAGGTCCATAATGTCATTTATGATATGTGTGCGAAATTTGAGGTCATTCAGATGAGTTTAGACGTGTTTCGGCATCAGATGTGAATTCTAGAAATTTCATAAGTTCTTAGGCTTGAATCTATGCATATTTGATGATTTTGATGTTCAGAGACGTGTTTTTAAGGCTTGACCAAGTTTGAATGAGGTATTAGGGTCAGTTGCTAGTTTTGGTTGAGGTCCTAGGGGCCTCGGATGTGTTTCGGGTGTTCAAACAGGCATTTTGACCTTATAGACTTAGCTGGTTTGCTGGTTTTTCACCAGCAATGTTTTGTTCTCCACGATCGCAAGTATTACTCCGCGATCGCATAAGGTATATATGGGAGGCCTGTGATTTGTTCTTCGCGATCGCACAATGATAACCGTGATCGCAGTGCATGGGAATATTGGTCTCCGCGATCGCATAGCATAAGGCGTGATCGCATAGTAGATATTAGGTCTGAGGAAAGGGCCAACGTTTGTTCTCCGTGATCGCAGAACACCATACGCGATCGCATAGCTTTGAGGGCAGGGGCATCGCGATTGCAGACCTGTAGGTGTGAACGCGATGAAGGATTTTTGGCGCGTGTAAGTTTACCCTCCGCGATCGCGACTCGTTATACGCGATCGCATAGTAGAAATGACTGGGCATTCTTTTAAAAGTCTAATTCCGAGGGTTTATGTTATTTTCACAATTTTTTATTTTTGAGAGCTCGGGAGAGGAGATTTTTGGAGGCATTTGCACCTGGGTAACTTGGGTAAGTAATCCCTAACCATTATAGATCAATTTTCATGATTCTAATCTTAATTTCCACCTCTAAATTCGAAAATCTTGGGTAGAAAGAGGGAAAAATGGGATGAACTTCATAGACCAAATTATTGAGTTTTAACTGGGTGTTTGACCTCCGATTGGAGAGATTCTTATATGGTTAGACTCGTGAGTGAACGAGTGTCCGGAAAATATAATTTTTACTCGATTCTGAGACGTGGGCTCGGCGGACTTTTTTGGCGAATTTCCTAATTTTGCGTATTAGCTTTGAATTAATTAGCTATTTTGTTCCCCTGAAGTGATATTTACGTTATACAATCGAATTGAATAGATTTGGGCCACCCGGAGTCAGATACTCATGGCAAGAGCGTGGTATTGAGTTAATTAGTGCAGTCAAGGTAAGTGGCTTGCCTAACTATGTGTTGGGGATTCCCCTTAGGCATTTTTATACTGATTTTACTATGTGGACGTCGTGTACGTGAGGTGACGAGTGAGTACACGGCTCATGGTTGCTAAATTCCCGTTTTTCCTCCCATGTCATAATTCATTTCATTCCTATATTACTGCTTCATGTTATAACTGATTAGTTAGCATATGAATGAGCATGCCTACCTGTTTTCATTGAATCCCCGTATTTGCTACTATTTGCTCCATTCTTAGGCTGTTTTACCTTATTCTTGCCTATTGTTATCTTGAATTGTTTAATTACGTCGTATCCGATAGCATTCTGCATCTCATATTTAAATTGGGACTACCGATTGAAATCCGAGAGCTTTCCCCCTGTACTGCATAGCATATTTAAATTGGGACTACGGACTGAGATCCGAGAGCTTTCCCCCTGTACTGCATAGTATATTTAAATTGGGACTACAGACTGAGATCCGAGAGATTTCCCCCTGTACTGCATAGCATATTTAAATTGGGACTACATACTGAGATCCGGGAGCTTTCCCTTTGTACTGGATTGCATAATTGCTGTTGAGATATATGCTGTGCTGAGCCGAGGGCTTTTATTTCTTCCAGTTATCCTTTAAACTCTGCTTACTTTAGCTATTTATATGTCATTGTTCAAACTTATAACTGTCTTATTTTCAAACTCAGTAGAGCCTTAACCTGACCTCGTCACTACTTGACTGGGGTTAGGCTTGGCACTTACGGAGTACCAAATGTGGAGTACTCACGCCCTTTCCTGCGCATGTTTTCCCCATGTGCAGATCCAGGTACCGGTACGCAACGTTTTGGCTAGGAGTACTACAACACTTACTCAGGAGACTGCGAGGTAATTCTGCCGCGTCCGCAGAATCTAACGTGTCCCCATCTACTGTACTATAGGCATAGGAGATAGACATATACACAATTTTCTTATTCCGTTGTATAGAGCTATAGTTGTATAAAGCTTGTGACTTGGTGATATTCCGGGTTTTGGGAGAGTGAAAGCTGTAAATGCCGAGCAACTTAAGTTTTATAGTTATTGCTACATCTTTACTGTTTATTTCTGTGTTGTCTTATTTTTCCGCGTATTTTAGGCTTACCTAGTCATAGGGACTAGGTGTCGTCATCAGCCCGTTCGGAGGGTTAATTCGGGTCGTGACACGAACCAGTACTGATGACACCTAACCGTACCCGCTAGGTAAGCCAATTGGCAACAATCCAATTCAATATAGATTTACTAAGAGAAGTAATGATAATATAACTGTACTTTTATACAAAGAATTCCTAAGGACTGGTAGTACAAATCATGAGTTTCTAAGATTTAGAGTTTACAAAGCTGGTATGAAATAAATACATCATCTGTTTGAAATATACATGAACATGTTAATAATTCTAAAGCTAACAAGAACAAAAGGAAGCAATGATAGGAACACATGTACGTTTTCAGTGCCATATCCCGCCATACACATCAACATAAATCTGCACACAAGGTGCAGAAGTGTACTATGAGTAAAACCGACCCCATGTACTCAATAAGTAACAAACCTAACCTTAGGTTGAAAGTAGTGACGAGCTGGGACAAAGGTCGGAGTCGAACACCAATAGCCAACAATAGTTCATAACATTATAATAAAAGTGATAAAAGAAATAACTCAGAGGTATGATGCTCGGCTCATTTACAGTTACAGAAAACAGTCATGTTTTTCAAGTATAACAGTAAAACCCTAATCCTTAACCGAAATCACCAAAATGTGAGTAAGTCATAAACCTTTGGTTTTTCCCAAAAACATTCTACAACAGATAAGATGATTCAGTTTCAGATAGCATGAGGAAAGTACATCTCTATGCCTACATGTCAATGTTCATGTGAAGTCATAAATGGCACAAAAACCGTGTAACATTAGGAAATGCATCTCTATGCCTGCATGTCAAGTATGCATGTCGGATGCAATATGTCACGTTGACGAACTCATGTTCTCACACTCTTAGAGTGCTAAATTTCACGATTTTCACATTCCCACTCAATCACTCAACATTGTACAGTGAAGATCTAGCAGCAATGCTAATAAATTCTGCTGCAACGCGCAACCCTATCCCATCGTGAATCAATAGCAACTACTCTCACTGTAGGTGTGCAGACTCCGCAAGGGCAGAACCAGCCCAAGCGCTGTAATATGCCAATCATGGCATAAATCAATAAAGCCTGATGTGACGTGCAACCCGATCCCATCATGTTCAATAATACCTGCTGCAACGTGCATCCAGATCCAATCATGAATCAATAATACCTGTTGTGGCTTGGAGCCCGATGCCATCAAGAATCAATGATACATGTTGTGGCGTGCACCCTGATCCCATCAATCACCCACAATTTGGCTCTCAAGCCTCAACTCAGTCATCAATCTATCCAGTCTCTTGGGCTCACAATGTCTTGAAAATCAGTCCAAAATTGATGATATGATGTATCAATAAGTGACAACAGAGATTGAGATATTATATGCAAATGAATGAGTATGACAGAGTATGTAATTGCAATATAAGCAAATAACTCAACAACAGAAATGAACTCAGTGGTATCAACAGGATAAGCATATATCCTAGACATGGTTTCTAAGCTCATTTTCTCAAGCACGTAGAAATTTCATGAATAGAAACAAGATTAGGTCATTATATAGTACCACATAATCAATCGAGACTTAATTCACACGGTGCACGCCCACTCGCCCGTCACCTAACATGTCCATCACCTCAACACCAAACATATATCACGTATATTCAGAGATCCATACAATCAACACCAAGTTTAGAAGTGTTACTTACCTCGAACAAGGAAAATCCAATATCGGGCAAGCCAAACGATGCTAAAAAAATGCCATCCTGCGCGCATCAACCTTCGAACGACTCGAAACAAGCCAAGAGAAACTAAAATACATCAAATAAAGCTTAGGAAACAAACCTAATCGATAAACGTGCAATCTTTGATCAAAAGACCAAAGTCAACCAAAAAGTCAAATCCGCACCCACACATCAGAACTTGACAAAACTTACAAAATCCGACAACCCATTCGATTACGAGTCCAACCATACTAGTTTCACTCAAATCGACTCCGAATCGATGCTCAAAACTCAAATATCCACTCTATGAAACTTTAGACAAAAACCCCCAACTTCTCTCTTGAAATGCTCAATCAAATGTCAAAAACGTAGATAGATTCATGAAATAAAATAAAAACCGAGTAGAGAACACTTAACCCAATACATATGGTGAAACTCGCCTCCAAAATCACCCACATCCGAAGTCTCCAACTCAAAATATGTCAAGAAGAACCAAACTTTGATATATAGTGAGTCTACCCAGAACATCCGCATTTGCGGACAAAATGCCGCACCTACGGCCTCGCATTTGCAAGCTAAAATGTCGCATCTGCGACTTCATCTTAAAGAACCATGATTTCACCTGCGTAACACCTTCTGCGGGTGAGACTCCGCACAAGCGTATGCACCACCGTAGGAGCAGACACCCAGCTCACGTCCATCCTCGCAGAAGCGCTCTAGACCCCGAAGATGCTGTTTTGCATCTATGCTTATTCCTCCGTAGAATCAAAACTCACCATGATACCTCTAATTTGCAAAAGTGAGAATTCCATCGCATAAGCGCGTCCGCACCTGCGGCCAATTATGCATATGTGCGATGAACCATCACCAGAACTGCCAACATCAGCGAAATAATCTGAAACTTGTCCGAAACACACTAGAGCTCCCTCGAGACCCCGTCCAAACATGCTAACAAGTCAAATAACATAACACGCACCTAATCGATTCCTCAAACCACACACAACAACATCGAAATGACGAATCGCAACTCAACCAAACTTAATAAACTTTTGAACTTTCAACTTCCGAACCTCGTGTCGAACCATACCAAATCAACTCGGAATGAACTCAAATTTTGTGCACAAGTCCCAAATGACATAATGAAGCTATTTTTATTCCCGGAACCACAATCCGAACCCGATATCATCAAAGTCAATCCTTGGTCAATCTTATGAACATTCCAAACTTTCAAATTTCTAATTTTCGCCAATTAGTGTCGAAACCTTCTCGAAATATCCAAATGAAAATCTGGGCATACGCCCAAGTCCGAAATCACCACCTGGACCGGACAGAATCATCAGAACTCCGATCGGAGTTCAATTACCCAAAAGTCAAACTTGGTCAACTCTTCCAACTTAAAGCTTCAAACATAAAATTCATTCTTGCAAACTAATTCCGAATCACTTTAAAAGTAAAATCAACGATACACACAAGTCATAATACATCATACGAAGCTAATCAAGACTCCAAATAGATGAACGAGATGCTAATGCTCATAACAACCGGTCGGGTCGTACATTCTCCCCTACTTAAATATACATTCATCCTCGAATGTGCTCAGAGTCGTTCCAAAGCCATCAAACCGCCGTGTGACCGTACCATGCATATACCCGGGGGTGATCCCACGTCACCCTATTCCATATAGGCTGACAACACAACATAACTGAAGATCATTACTTCAACCTTAGTCGGTAAACCTCGGAATCCTGTTCCTAACTTTTAGAATTTCTTACAAGATGCGAATCTTTCATTTACACACAATATAAATCTGAACGAGCTATATCGATCCATAACCATAACCCAAGATGTAATCACATGACATACCACATAACTCGCATACTCGTGGCAATAATTTCGATCACAAGAGCTGCTCAAAACAAACCAAATACCTGTAATAAACTTCATATCAAACAAAACCTTGCTCAAATCATCGTACATTTCCAATGATAAAAAACATACAGAAACTCATGTTCGCTCATCAGATCAACAAGTCATTGAGCTCTCTCCCCCGTCCGACAAGAACCAAAGTCGAATCCTAAGATAACTTTCGATATTATTCTTCCCAACATACCGCGATCAAATTCGATAACATCCATTCTAGGTCCAACGACCTTGTCTTATCAATACAACCACTCTAGTGAATGCCACACTAATACAACCTTAAGCCACAAATCGTGCAATCTGTAATATGCAACAATTCAAACGCATCCAAAATTGAAAAATGACTCAAATGAGAGAACTGTCCCGCAAGCTCAATAAGTACCACCTCAAATGCAATGCTACGAACCCATCACACATAGTATAACTAAAACACACGAATCTATCACATAAGATCATAACCTAGCTGCAATGCGTGACCCCACCCAAACACTAGTCCATATGAAATACCTAAAGCCACAATGCTCAAAATCAACAACCACGCACAATTTGACATCAAGTACACGAAGTGCATGACTATAACCATGGTGAAGCAGGTAACAAAATATATCACGTCCCGGAATAACCATAATCAAGGCGCAATCAACCATTCAACACTCCAATAACCATTTCGCTTGATTTCCGCTACAAGGCTCAAATAGAACCGCATCGGGTGGGCATATAACCAACAAATCACAAGCCCTCGTAGAATAGAAGAGTAACACATAGAACACATCGGAACAGGAACAAGCTCAACTCTAACCGAATGACATACCTTTCAGCAATAATGATGTCGAGTCAACAAACCTGACCCGGTGTACAATATACATCCTTATTGGGTCTACCAATGGGTTCCCAAATCAACTCTAGTAATCCCCAAATGGATCCTTTAAAAGTCCAAAATGACCTAACCATGGCACGACTACCATCTAGCTAACTTTGGCCACATCTTCATAGTACACAACCCCGAAACAATCTACTTCTGAGACTTCTCACTCTCCAAATCCATAGCACACATGAATCACCATAACCGATCCCAAATCCGCCGCTCAAAATAATAACACATCTATCATACATAATCATCCCCACGATAAATACTTCTATATTTTTCCATGCCACATAGCAAAAATTTGAATAGCAGCAGTCGATCAGTCAAGCGAGTACCGCTATACCAATGAAGCATATGTAAGTCAAAACTCAGTGCGCCTTCTTAATATACACTCTTCTCAAGTAATACCAGTAGTAATAACATTCATCTAGTTATCTGAATCGTCCATGTTGTCTAAGATATCCTGACCTTCCTTTCCAAAACTGAGCTGTGACCTTGCACATGCAAACCTCAATCCCACACAGCACACCGTATCTATCATGTCATCATATGAAAAGTACGAGAATCCCATAATCAACTTTGAGTCACCAGCAGAATACATACCTGATCAGCCAGAAACCTTCCATTTGATCCCATCCAGGAGAAAAACACAATACGCAATATGTTCATCACGCCGGTAGGATATATCCATCTTAAACCGTGGTAAAAACCATCGAGAACTCTCTGAAACCCATTTGCACATAAGTCATCCATCATAACTGAATCTCTCTAACTCGACCAAGCCATGCAGGTCGTCAAATCCAAGAGTATTGCAACAAAACACCCATAGAGACTCACCACCTCATAGGTACACAAAGAACCGATCATATCCATTACCGTGCTGATCAAACGTACTACCAAGTTGTCCTATTTCCTCCAAGTTCTTTCCGAATTACCCTTAAAGTGACACTTCTCCTTTCAAAAACATCACAATCCTTACCCAAAGCTCACTACAAGAGATCCCAGCATAAAACTATACCGCCCTAAGGCACATAAGCCACTGTATTCCCTTTTAAGCACCCCATAAGTACCATAACCGATACACCCACTCTAAAGAGACCATTTGTGAATGTGAAGCTATTTTCGTTTACCTTTATGATACTGAAATGTAGAATCCATAGTGATACACAAATACCACAAGTCCCAACATCATCCGATGAAAATCTCAAATTCTAGCTATATACAAATCCGAAAAATTCCCAATTGCTACATATAAATCTTAAACCCATTAGAACCTTCTCGAGAGTCACCCACTCTATTCAAATCTCAATTGCACCGCCCAAATAGGCCGAACGACCTGTTCCACATTAGCATGACAATAATCAAAGAAGTAACCTCACTTTAACACAACCGAGCAAATTCCTACTCAACATGCACTACATCCTTCACGAATAACGACTAAATTATTCCATGATTCCTATATACCCATAAAGTGTAATACACCATGCATCAAGAAGTTTCCTTGCTTAAGTCATCCTCAAAACCAGCCTCTGTAAGTCATAACCGATTCATAAGTATGCCTCAGAACGAAACCAATAAAACATGTAACTATGCAATCAGATCATCGATAACATACTCCCCACTTGACTAAAAGACATATATCAAAACACTCGATAACTCAAAATGCCTATACTCTATTACTGCCATAATACCATAGTGACATTCAACTAAATCCTTCGTAAGCTCATGTAACACAAACCATATAATACCTCAAATCATCTGCTAAGCTCACATTCATCTTCATGACGATCATGTCAACTTTTTGAACCAATCCAAACTTAAATCGCAACACCTATACCCACTGGTAGAAAAGAAAGCCTCCACACAACATCATAAGGATCACACATCCGTAGATTACCCCTGTCACACATCCTTTTTTCACTACCCCGTATGTATTGATGAAGGGTAATAAGGGAGTTTTTCAAATTAAAGTGACATTATTCGGATTTGGGATTTATTTTATTTCAGAGTCACTACCCGAATTTTTTACGATGCTCCAGGACACCGTTTTGTTTTGAAAATCCCAAACCGAGGAAGTTTGACTCTGTTTTAAGTTGTCTGTGACCAGAAATCCGAGTGAGGAATTTTGTTAGCCCGGGAGAAGGTGTTGGGCATTCCCGAGTTCCGTGGTTCTAGCACGGTCGCTTAACTATTAATATTTGGCCTAAATTATCTGATTATTTACGTGTTTTAGCCTATCATATATTTAAACTCTTTGAAATTTAGCCGCTTTTGATAAGTATGAATTTACCTTGAAAAAAAAACAAGTCACGAGAACGTGCACTCGTTATGCTTTTGTACATGTTACAATTACGCCACATGAAATGCACCCGTATTACAACACGTGATTTTATTATGATTCGAAGTTTGAATACGAGGACATGAGTTGTCGCACCCGAGTGTAGATTACGTAGTCAAGACTATGGTCGTGACGGTTTTATAATGCCCATTTATGGCGATGTTCGGTTATTCTTCATGTTTTCTATTTGAAGGAGCATTTTAGTTTTGAGTCGGTTAGGACGTTTATGGATTTATTTTGGACAAGTTACGTTGGCGTACACTTGTTGTTTTTGAGCACATGGCAAACACGTCACATGAAATGCACCCGTGGTTGCTATATGCGTTTTATTAATGTTTGGAGTTAAGGGTCGGGGGCATGAGTTGCCACTCCCGAGTGTAGATTATGGTTGTTTTGGAATAATATTTGATTACTTACTAAATTTTAATCTAAAGATGTATTTTTACCTTCTACCTAGAAGATATATTAGAGAATTATCCAAAATTAAGTTCACTAGCCTAAAAGACAAGATACTTGGGCTATGGCCACATTTTAGCCCCATGTATCATTTAACCCTTGGGCCAATCCTAATTATGACTAATTTATAGGGAGGTCACTAGTATAGGAAATTCAACTAAGTCTTAATGATATTCATTTTCAGTTTTATGAATAAAATAGGAAACATGGTAATACATATTGGTTCATATATACATTTGTGAACATAACACAAACAGATTTTTTCCAGTTTTTTCACTTTTAGGCAGCCTAAACATGAGTCTAGAATATTCATTAATTCTGAAATGGATTGACAAGGTAAAGTCACACCACTTCCAGATTTTTGTGATTTCTAATGAAAATCAAACCACAGGCAGTCTTGTTTATTTTTGAGAAAGTGATTCTGACCAATTTTAAAATAGCTTAATCTCATGTTTCTAAAGGCTTGAAATTCATACATACGCACACACTGATTTTTGCAGATTTAATAAGACACAAAATAGACTGGAGATGATCTACTGACTCTATTTATGTCGAAACTCTAAACTGAATTTAGAAATAACCATTTTTTCCAAGATCCAGCGAGGTGCTTAGTACAGATTTCACACGCGTTCTTTGGCCTAATACCATTTTCAGAATAGATAGAATGTCAATTCGAATTTTTAGGAACAAGAATAAAACTGAAGTTTAGTGTACAGTCCAGTATTAAATTACATTACAATGAGAATCAACAAATCGATACAAGGGGGATTGTAACTTAACTGCTGCTATTACATTTTTCAAATGAATGAAACTAAAATAAAAATTCTAACTAATCTACTGACTTGAAGCTTCCTTGAGGCCTCTCGTTTAAGCTTTCCCTTTGTAATATGTAGAACACCCCAACTCATCAGGTGTTATGCATTCATCGGAACCAAACTGACCATGAACGGGTTAATTCCAATTCCGCTGATGCTTGTATTTGTCTGTTCCAAAGACAGAATCGTTTATGTATTCGTTTGGCGTGAATATGATCAGGAAAGGATCAAACTCAAACCAGACTGCCGTTGTTATACCTTGGACCTTCAGTCCACGCTTATTCTTTGACTTTGATTATTTAGGCATGTTTTTAGAGAATAAATCTGATTGTATTGAGGATTCAGATTCTTTCCTCTAAGGAGCCTTTGATTATCTACTTTATACCCATAAAAGGTGATTTTCAGCATCCTAAGTTGCTGTTTATGCACTACCAAGGGGTGAATTTGACTATTAAGAAGTCAGATTCATCTACCCTAGTGCTACTACTAACATAATTCTAAACTATATAGAAACTTTGATTATTTAGGCATTTTTAGAGGATGAACCTGACCATTCAAAGGTTCAGATTCTTCAACTCTAATGCCATTTTAACTACATGCTTTGTGCCCTTTTGAAGGGTAGACTTCAGCCAACCGTACCAATATTTATGCACTCATCATGGGGTGAGTTTGATTACTAAAGAATCGAACTAATCTACCCAAGTGCAGATTATTCTAATAATATTCTGAACAAATACAAAAACGAACATCTAACTAATAAATGCTAAATGCATTTTGAAATTAACAAAACTTAGAAACAATCGAACTGATTTCAAGAATCCAGAAGTTAACATGAACACGTTCAGATTTGTTACTAGTGTAATAACAACCTTATTTCAGATTTTTATATATTAAGAATAAAGAATAAGAAGATTCAAATTTATACAATCTTGAAAAAAGAAAACACAACACGAATCAGCAATTTCAGCACAATCAATTTTATATGAAGGTTCACTGTTACATACCTTTAAAGAGGAAAAACATCAAAAGGACTTGACCAAATAAAGGCCAAGTGTGGATAAGAAACAACAGAAGAAGAGATGCTCAACAACAGCCACAGAAAACCAGAGGAAACCCCAGTAAAAAAAAACAGTCAACCAACAACAATATACCCAGGATTTCTAATAATATTTCCCTTTTGAAATAAAAAAAACTTTTTCTTTTTGAATGGAAAGTATTCTGTATTTTCAGCAGCTAGCAGAGAGCTTTTTAGAATGTCCAAAAAAAAGTCCCCTTTTAACTAAAGGGAGGGGTCTATTTATAAGATCTTTGGGAATGAGATATTCCTTGGAATATTCCCTATCCAAAAGCTGAAATTAGTACCAAAATAGTACATAGGGCAGCTGTCAACCTTATCTTTGGGACAACTGCCCCTATTCTAGAACGTTCTTACCCATTAAAAGATCTTTTACCCTTTAAATCTGATTTCCTATTATACGTTACCTGATCTACCCTTTGAAGTCCCTATATTTACCATTAGGTAACCAGGGTTACTTACTTGGGTTCAGTTTAGTTAATTAACTTTAGTTATCTTACTATCGTTAATTACTAGTTATGTTCTTTAGTTAACTATTAGTTTTTAACTAAGGTTAGGTTAACTAATTAAAGGTTAATTGATTAGGTTCCTATTAGTTAACTAGGTTTAGCTTGCCAATTAATATAAGTCAATCAGCTTAACATCCTTAACCTAAGTTAACTGATTTAATTTGGTTAATTCAACTCAATTACCTAAAATCAGAAACTTGACTAACTATTAAGCCTAGGTTAACTAATTTGTTTTAGTTAATTAATCCTTAGTCAGGGACTTTGGTTATTTAAAAACTAACTAGTTCTCCTTAACTAGTATTAGGACTTAATGAGCTAGGGGTTACCCAACTACATATTGACTTTAGCTTTGTTTAGAGGACTAACTTAATTGGTCGATTAGCTTCTAATTATATGGTTAACTATCCTCGTCTTGATAGTATGTCCAAAGCTTGGGATTAACAGGGGTAATTAACTTGTGAGGATCAGATTTTATTAAGGAAACAAGAGATTAGGAGACTAATTATCAAGGGGGTTCTAGTCGTCTTATATTCATATTAAACTGAACTAATTAATCTAGCAAATTAACATCCAAACAACACATAAGAAATCAATCAATCAAACGGGACATTCAAAAAGATCTGATCAAGAAACAAATACATGAAACGTATTTTAAACTTATCAAAATCTGAGCCACATCATTTAAATATCTAAACAGGGTTCGATTAATCTAAATATGCATGATTGAACTAACAATACACAATGTCAATTAA